>LVTN01001139.1:9342-99218 GCA_001649415.1 Musa itinerans
GCCAAGTTCTTATCCATACTGGCCATTCGAAGATGGGATCACTGATCTTCCTTTACTAGTATGCGTCGAACTTCTTATTCAAGCTGGTTTCCTTCATCACTTTGCCAAATCAAGCCAGTTGCTATCCTTCTCCATTGGAAGTTTGTTATGTTCGTCTTGTGGCACAAAAGCACTACCTGATCCCATGTTTTGTTGCACAATCCACTGTTTTCTTAGTGTGATGGTAGATTGTTCAGGACTTAGTTGTCTCTCTTGCTATGCCTTTACAAAATACAAACTATGCCTAAACCCAGGGAACGAGGTTCATCAATGTGGGGTATGGTCAGAATTAATGCATACAATATTACCTCTAAGTCCCATAATCACATCTAGATATTTATTGAACATATTTTACTAAAGTCTATCTGAATATTCTTCTGAAATTAAATGCATCCTTTTCCCGATCAAAATAAACCATTTTAGAGCATTTCTTCATTTTTGCTAAATTTTGATGATTGCTTTAAAAATATAAGAAGATTGATTCTTTCAAATTTGAGTGCAAGGTTCAAGTCATGCATTGACCACTGCAAAATTTATCTTTGCAACTTGGATGCCAGCGTTCAATTCACATTTTGATCCATGTGAACCTCAGATTGGCATGAGTCACATGCACTCGATCTTTCTTTTCCAGTGTAAAACTAAAGTAGCTCATGGAATATTATGTTATATTATATCTGTGGAATAATGATTCCATCAAGTGGTATTGAGAGTTAGATAAAAGAATGTAAAATAAATCTGCATATGCAGTCTTTCAGATCAGTAGGCTGAAGATGTAGGCTATTAAAGTTCATCTTGTACAATAAGAGAATGAGCTTCAATCAGAGCTGAGCTAATGATGCTAGACTTCTGTCTCTTCAGAATTTTATTTTGGAGGCATGAGGTATTATAAATGTTATGGAGCTATACAGAGTTGAGCTAATGATGCTAGACTTGTGTCTCTGCAGAATTTTATTTTGGAAGCATGTGGTATTATAAATGTTATGGAGAGATCCATATTTCTGCTTGCAAATCAAGATCTTTTGTTGATTGAAACAAAGACTATTTTTCGCCGTAGTTTGGTGTTTGTGAATTACTTTGCAGCAAAATAAATTATTTTCCTCAAATGCTAAGTTCATTTTGTGTGGCATGCAGCTCTCACACTTAAATATTTAGGGTCCTATATTAAATACATTATATAAGTTGGTTCTGAGCATGAATTCAAATGAGGCAAGGATATGATTAGAAGTCACTGGCTGTCCTTTTAGAGGGTAAGCCCTGGTGTCATGGTAAGGTTGCGCATATGCAATCAAGTGACTGGAGTTCCAGTCCAGAAATATTCACTTTGCCTACATGGATATGATTGCATATTTTGACTCTCCTTAAAGGCTTAAACCATGTGTTGGTGCACTAGGCCACCTTTGTATATGGTTCAACGCGTTTTTCCTGGTCAAAAAAGAAATGAGTTCCACCTTTGTTTTTGCTCGTGAGAGACTTGGACTTTTTGAAAATGCTTAATAGTGTATTAGCATGGACATGGTCTTGCGTGACCTTGTCTCAAGCTGAGTTCTGTCAGCTTGTTCTATGGAATATAACAGATATGCTCTTTCATTATATCATAAAGAAGGCAGCCGGCAAAACAAAATAAAAAAAAACACTGTAGCTGATCTTCCTTACCATAATGGACTGCCTTTGGTCTGTCTCTGTCTGTCTGTCTGTCTGTCTTATTTTTTTCCCTTTTATTCATTTCCAGGTGAAGTATGGTGATACGCTTAAGCGGTTTAATGCCTACGTCCATGGAGAGATGATAGATCACAACATGACTGGACTCCGAAAGAAGATTATTAACCTCTTCAAACTCAGTCCAGAAGCTGATCTTGTTCTTACCTATGTTGATGAAGATGGTGACACTGTAGCACTAGATGATGATGATGAGTTGCGTGATGCTGCTGTTAATCAGCATTTGAATCCTCTGAGAATCAATGTTCAGTTGAAATCTTATGCATCTGGAGGCACTGACCTGAAACAGGAGAACATTAGCCCTGCAAATGCCATGCCACGTCAAGAAGAGAATCAACCATCTGAAACTAGTTCTGTTATTGATGAAGGAACCATTTCGTACTTCACTTTCCAAGATCTCTCATGATTTCCTTTCAAAGGCTTCATCTTCTGCACCAGCAATATCTCATATTGTGGACCAGTTCTCCAAGTTTGGAATATCAAATGTTAGTCAGCCTGTCAACAGGCCAAATGGTGAGTCAGCAGGAATGCCTAGTCAGACAACAACTCCAACTCAGCCAAAGGATCTTAATATTAGTGGGCCACCAAAGGTTCCATTTACTTCTGCTTCAGTATCAACAAAATCAACTGATCTAGTTTCAGAGCTTTTGCAGAAGGAGCATGAGAGTGTCAATGGGAATCATGTTAACATGGTCAAGACTGATACCTCTGGTGATCTTAATATGAAGAGTCCAGATCTTCCAACATTTGAGCAAGCACCAGGATATGCCTTGACTGATGATTTACTAGCAGCCATTTGTGCTAGCAATGAGTTCACTGATCATAACAAAGAAAGTGGTGATGTTGGTGGTAAAGGAAAATCTGTCCTTTATGTGCCACCTGAGATGATTTCAGAACATAATAATGAATCATTTAATCCATCTCATGCTCCAACTAATACATATGGGTTTCCTGGCATGGTGGCTGGTGACAACAACAAACAACTTCTGGAAGGAAAAGGAACCTGTGTGCACTTTTTATTGTACTCCTGGAAGGAAAAGGAAGCAAGAGTAGGTTTGTAGTCGCCATAGGTTTATCTTTGCTGCACAGAATAATGCAACTTACTGTTAGTATCAGTCATGGGATTAGTAAGGTGCTCTGCATAGTCTCTAAATGTATATTGATTGATATACATTTCTGTAACTGATATACAAAGCGAATAACTTGATCTAATATTGATTTCTGTAACTGATTGAACCTAATATGATTCTGGTATATCAGGTGGTATATTGAATTATAATATCCCTGTCTTCTGCAAGTTCAGATGATCGAAGGAATTCCAGCTTTCCACACCCACACCAAGGCTCCTGAAGATGTTGCTAAAATGATTTGTTTGGAAGGAAGCAGGCCAATATTAAAGACTAGATCTAAGAATTATCCTGCTGATTTAAATGAGTAAGCTTTTCTTCCTGAATTGTAGACTTCTGCTAGTACCGGTTCAGGGTTACACAAGTTTTTGATAGCTAAGTTATTATTGGTAAATATTGTGCAAAATGATGCTTGCTTGAGTAGAATTAAATCAAGAATTGATATAAACAGAATTACAGATAGTTTTTTTTTTTTCAAATGTATAAAATTTGTATCTTTGGGCTTCTTTATTGTACTGCACTATTGAAACACATTCTTTATAAGATGAAGTACAATTTAGTGATATCTATTATACAGGTTAATCGAAGAATGCTGGGATCCTCAGCGCATGGTACGACCAACATTCTCCGAGATAATTCTACGACTAGACAAGATGTATGCAAATGATTCAAAGAATCAATAGAAAGGCAATTTTAGGCTTCCTTAGTATGTCAATTATTATGTTGTCACCCTCAAATTAACATTTAAGAATCAATCTATTTTTCATTGTTTTTTTCGATATTTTGAAAACTTGTTATACAATGTCATTTCACTCTGGTATTATTTTGCAGGAGATAATCCCGTGATAGGTTGGCTCTCACTATGTTAATGTTGCAGCACAAGTATGTAATGCTTGTCGACGGACACTGCTTCCTAATAAAGATCAGTTCCTCCAGGCAAAGAACAGCAACGCTTTGTCATTCATTACAAGCTAGATTAGATTGCAAGTTGTTATATGTATACCATATAGTAATCATCTGATACAAATCAAGGCAGTTGTTTGAGATACCTTTGGAAGAGTCGATCTTGATGTTTGGAAGGTTAATAAAAAGGGTTGGATTTGCTTTTCCTTTTCCTTGTCTTCTTGTGTCTGTTTGCAATATTGTGGAGTGAATGCCTACAAAACTTGATAAGAGAGTTATGAAGCTCAAAAGTATGTATTGAATGTCTTCTCAAACTTGACTCAACGAGTTCATGTACTAGTAAGAGTGACATAGATTATCCATGCCAAACTTGCTAAACAGGGCAGAGTAATCCTTCTTGTCACTCCTCTCTCGATGCCTATCTCTAGTGTGGTTATGGATTCAAAACATGATCGAGAGGTGAAATCAGGTATTTAATTTGCATATTATTATCTTAGAACAGTTTAATGAAATAAAAAATGAGGATCAATACCTCGAAGATATAAGATGAGAAATCAAATGGGGAAAAGGTCGAAAAGGTTGACACCTATGTGAAAGCATTTGTGCAAATTTAACTTCTTCTCAAATTTGAAAAGCTTTGAAAACAGCTTAGCTATCGCATATATTATTTTATATGCGATAACCCGATGTTCTCGTGTGTTAGATTCCTCGAAACATGATGGGTCAAAAGAAGTCCAGTACGATAAGCTATATTTTGACTAAATAATAGAAGAAAGAAGATCAACACGAACAATTATATAATAGAGGAAAGCATAAAAGTTTTCATGAAGAAATGCATGGTAACTTGTTGCATAATTGGTAAGGCCTACTTCCATGCCCATAACGAGGTAGTCCATACCAAATCTACAACAATATTCTTGTTGGTTTAACCACATACTCACTTAAGAACACATAATGATACTTCAAAACAATGTAAATAAATAAAACATAAACAACTTGATGTCAGGATACAAAGCGAATAATAAAATAATATTTATTTATTCTTGTCTTGATTTATTAGACGAATCCTTGCACGATACTCCATCATTCCCTCTGAAAAGAAAACAAATAAAATATATGATGTTAGCAAAAAAAAAAATGAGAGGTCCGTTGGTGTTAATTTGTGCTAATTCAATAAAGTAAAATCCCAACATCATCTGACATGATGCAGTTTAGAATTTTAGAAAAAAATAGAGTATCCAATTTAAACTGAAATTAATAGTAGAAAATCATATATCATATGAAAAAAAAATAACAATATTATTCAGCCATAATGTATATAAAAAATACAAATTGAACAAATTTTACCCTTATGGATGTAATATATTTTAGGTACATAATATTTTACAACCTAACAAAAGAATCAGACCAGACCAAAATAAATTCTTGTCAGTTTCAGTTTTTTTTATTTATTATAGGTCTCTTCAATTTCAAATATTGCATAAAGTTTTGATTGGTATGAAAGTTTTGTTAGTTAAATCATACCTATGTGCACTTTTATTGTACTCCTGCAAGGAAAAGGAAGCAAGAGTAGGTTTGTAATCGCCATAGGTTTATCTTTGCTGCACAGAATAATGCAACTTACTGTTAGTATCAGTCATGCGATTCACTAGCTTGTATTTGTCATGAGATATTTTCAACATCTTTATCAAACAAAAGCCTGCCACCTTCGACCGATCACAGTCATCTAGCAAAACATTTTTGGCACCTTACTGTAAATCATAATCATATAGTAGACAACAAGTAGCTATGAACGAATGATCTCAGCTACCTGATTGAAGTTCAGATAGTAGATAATCTTACTTTGGTCTTAAGTGACAATGGATTATTGGGTCTGGTTTGCACTCATGAAGATAATTTATGCCCCTGAATCAAAAAGAAAACAATACTTTGTCAAAAAGAAATTCATTTTTCATATTGATTTGGTTTGCGGCGTGAGAATTTGTTTTACGTCATATAATCTTTTAACTCTCTAATACCAATGTTCATAAGATTTGACATAGTTTTACGTTAACATTTAAGTTGTTTATATTTTGTTTATTTACATTATTTTGAAGTGTCATTATGTGTTCTTAAATGAGTATGTGGCTGGACCAACAAGAATATTATTACAGTGTGTATTCACTACTAGCATGCATGCAGTGAGTTGACGTAATCTTTCTTGGGACCGACATCGATAGTGCTGTTTTAGTATAAAAGACATCTTTCAGTTAAAAAAGAAAAAGAGTGACGGAGAAAATGTATCTCTAAAAAAAATTTTCTATATACCATGCAGGTGTGCAGACCGCTCTATCCGTAGACGGATGCAGTATCCAAAATAGAAAGTTTTAGAAAAGAAAATAACGAAAATTTGATGATGATGATTTACAGCTTAACTACTTGAAACCCTTTTTTTTCTTAACTCAGAGAAGAATAATATCTTTTGTTTTATCTTTTTACAGAATTCATAAGATTGAAATGAAATTGATACTATTTAGATACTCAACGTGTGCAGTCGCTGGTCTTTTTTGTCTTCATAGATACTAAACGTGTGCAGTCGATGGTCTTTTTTGTCTTCATTATTTACTGAGAAAAAAAAAAAAAAAAGTTCCTCACTGTTTTGACTGCCTATTTCCTCATATAGCTGTTGGTAATGCGTGTGCTTACATTTTTTTTCCCCCTCAATTCTCATTGAAGAAGCTTTACTTTTCCGTGAGAATTTTAAGCTATGCTTTTCTGCTTGCTTGCATGGCGAAGTTTATGGTTTTCTCATATTTATTGGTGCTACCCATTACCATTCCCTTTCTTGCCTCCTCTTCGCTGCTTCTATTCTGCTAATGTAAAATAATGTTTGTGGACATGTAGATTTTGAACAGCATTCGTACTAATGGTATTAACAAATTCTCACGTCGCAATCCAAATCAATATAAAAAATAAATTTCTTTTTGACAAAGTATTGGTTTCTTTTTGATTCAGGGGTATAAATTATCTTCATGAGTGTAAACCAGACCCAATAATCCATTATCAGTTAAGACCAAAGTAAGATTATCCACTATCTGAACTTCAAGCTGGTCCGCCAATGACGGCTCCCCCGAAGAGACGTTTTCCTCCATGTCTTGCCTTGTCGGATGAAGATGATGGGGACGTCGAGATGGCGCGAGTTTATGTAGGGGCAGCAGGAGGTGAGGTGAGATGAGAAGAACGTTGAGGTTCATGTACGTGGTGAAGGAATATTACTTGACTGCCATATCTTTGTTTCACCGGGAAATATTACTTGCTTTTCTTGTGCGTGGAAGAGGGAATGGATTGACACGGAATGTGATCTAGTGAGATTTCATTGTCGATTTGTTGTCTCAGTAAAATTGATCTGATCGATTTATTTTTCCAAATATTCGTGTCCCTTTCCATATATATATATATATATTTCAAGTCTTATTTCTAATAAAAGATTACGTCGAAAATTCTTCTAACAAAAATTCATATAAAGTTAGTATACGTTTGTTTGTAGGCGTCAAATGCTTTTTATGTATTAGTTTGAATCCAAACATACCTACGAAGGCTGCTTAACGAAGCATCGTCCATCATATTAATAAGGGAATATACATTTTAGATGTTTTATTCATGTGACACGTCTAGCAAATTTTTTGTCATATTTGATTCTTGATATTATTAAAATTGATAAGTATTTTTTAGGAGCTCTAATTATCTTTAAATTAGCTGATAGAGTTCTCATTAAATTAAGACTCCTTAGTGAATTAGGATTTGTTCCAATAGTTTTGGTGAGAGGGAAGAGCAAGACATTTTAAGTGCTCCTAAGAATGATATCTAGGGTTTTTAGAGAGGATTGAATGAGTTTTTTATTTTTTACGAGAGATGAATAAGGAAAGTCGTTTGATAGTTGATATTACTAAGATTATTATATATTTTTAAGAGTCCTAATTGTATTTAAATTAGTTGGTAGAGTCCTAATTATATTTAAATTAGTTGGTAGATCATCTATATTATTAAAGTTGATAAGTATTTTTAAGAGTCCTAATTATATTTAGATTAATTGGTAGAGTCCTAATTAAATTAAAACTCTTTAATGAATTAAGATTTGTTCCTATGGCTTTAGTTAGAGGAAGAGATAAGACGTTTTTAGTACTCCTAAGATGATCTCTAGGCATTCTATTGAGGGTTGAGAGAGTTTTTCAGATTTATATAAGGGGTGAACAAAGGAAGTCAAATCATGTTAATCTTATGTCAACTTTTTGGTATATTCTTGTGTCAACCTTTTCTTTTGATTTTTATAATTATTTTTTCTCCTAATTAAATAGTATTAGAGTCCAAAAGATCCGATGATTAAAAATTCAAGAAAAATATTATTGGTTGTTTTTTTCCTGGGAAGAAATTTAATAGAAGATATAATTTTAGTAGGTAAAATTTTAAAAAAAAACATAGTAAAAACATTGAAAGGATGAGTAGATAAATTAAAAAAAATGACTAATGAAATTTGAAAGGAGCTTAATGTAAAGTGTGTGAGTAATATTCATATTTGCATCATAGATAATATTATCAATAATATTATCTATGATGACTTTACCATGATTATTTAGTAAGAGGAGAAGGTAAAACACTTTGGGTATCATAAGGATGGTTTCTAGGATTTCGACAAAGGATTGAAAGAATTATCAAGATTTATATGAGAGGTAAATAAGGAGAGTCACACTTAAAGGGAGATAATTAAATAATTTATAATTAATCTCATATATTGAAGAATATAATTTTTTTCATTGATATAGGTAAGGAATTGTCGCATTAATTTTATGTTAGCTTATTACCTGTTCCAAGAATTTTTTATCATTTATAAGCCTTGGTTTCTCACTTCTATTTTATTTTTTTCTCAATTTTCTCTAAACTTTTTTTTTTATTTTTGGTATTTCCTTCCTCAATTACGACCAAGTAACTTTGAAAATGAAAAATTTATGCAGCTTATTTTCTAGTTCCTGATTCGAGTTCAGTTATAATATCTTTAAGCTCATACATCTCAAATTGTACAAATTATTATTTGACTTTTCTCAGCTTTCTATTTGTTAAATAGTTTTTTATTATTCAAGTTTCTTTTTGTGTTATTCAATATAAATTTTAGTTCTTGGGGCATCAAACTTCCCAAACTTAATAGGAGTATTCCCGACTTATGTCTCTCCGATGATTAAATCAATATTAAATTTAAATTATTTTGATAAACTATTAAAAATATTTCTTATGACAAACTTATGATACGAGGATTATTGATTGTTATTAGGGTTATTGTGCGCTACTGATATGTCTTAATATGAGCCGTAATATCATGATACGTCCAATTCGAGATACACATTAATCGATCCAACTCGGTCACGATGTCGAGATGTCATCCGCGCTGTCGAACGACGTGTGAGTCAAAGCTTCGACCATTGTGATCCACGTGGCTGCTATCATATGCGTCGGATGCTTATGATACAAAGGTGTAGATTATGTGCAATCCACGTTGGCTTGGGCTACTCGATGTGTCAGAGACATGTCATCTACCTGCTCATCGCCCGTGCGACACTTTCACCATCCCTACCCCACACTCTTTACACGTCAACCTTTCTTTCTAAAAGGAAATCCTTCCATCCTACTACTTTTAGGAGTTGATTACGTGTCACCCCCAAATATAATGTTGACCTTAGTTAAGATTTTACATCCATGACTGCCCTAATTAACCCCCAAATAAATCAATTCAATTCTAATGGTAAATGTCAGATAACTCTCGATTGAAATCATAATGCTCATTACCCAAAACATAAACATTGACCTCACACGTTTACTTTGACCGAGTCCCCATGACAGAGAGAATAGACCTCAAATATCATATTTTACGATTAAATCAACATAAATATCATGCTCAGAGCTGATTGGGATGATTTGACTTTCCAAAATCTTATCGAAATCTTTAATAACTCAACAGTAATTTCAAAATTTACGTGAGGATAATTAAATTAAATTTGGATTTCTATCTAAGATTATTTGTATAATGTAGATTTAATATTAAATTTTAGATAATTTAGATAAATTAAACTAAATTTCGGTTTTAAATAAATCTGTGGGTGTTTAAAAAGTAAAATTAAAATTCAGTTATGCGGTAAAACATTTTATAGCATAAATCCCTCGATCGTTATGGTTACGTAAGTTTGGCACACGTGGCAGACTCCCCATGCTGTGTTGGTTTCCTTCTTGGCCAAGCAAACCAACTCGTTCCCATAAAGCGAGTCTGGTGGCAAATAAGCCCAAGGTATACCTGCCATCTCCCGAGCGGCTCGCGCTGCGTTCTCTGCGACAAGCTGCGAAACCCCCCTGCCCCTTTCGCTTCGCCTTCCTGCATCGTTCGGATTCGTCCTCGCCTCGATCTCTCCGCCCCCCTCTCCCTTCTTTCTAGCTCTCATCCTCTGCGAAGAGATTTTAGGGTCAGGGCCCCTTGATCGCGCCTTTGGCTCATCCGATAAGCTGGCGCACTTCTCGCTCATCGATTCGTCGCCGATGGAGCCCCGCTTTAACCAGTGGGACTTCGTGATCAAGGTCCGTATTTCTTTTCTTGTCGATCTCTTTTTCGTCTGTGGATTAGGTATGCGGCTCGTCGATTGTAGATGAACTCGATGTGTCCTACTTTGTTCTGCATGATCGGCGATCATCGTTATGGTTTCTTTGCTCAAATTTAGGTTTTTTGCGCTGTTAGATTTGTTGTTAAAGGTCGCTTTCTCTCTACCCCTTCCTGTAAAGGTTGTGTCTGGTCGATTACCGGTGATCTTTAAGTTCCCTTTCTGTTCTGCGTAATCGTCGATCATCGTTAACATTTTTCGTTTAATTCTGGGATTTTGTGCTGTTTGATTTGTTGTAAAGATCGTTTCTTCAGTGGAATCGAGTGATGATCGTGTGGATGCGTACCTATATTTCTGTAAAGTTTGCTCGGCCCTGTTGCAACTGTTTTTGATTGAACAATCAACACGAAATTGATAGGTTGATCACACTAGTTGAACATGTTCGGTCACTCCTAGCAGTGTTTCATGCGGTTGGTTGCTTGTTACTTTTATTCTAATTCTTTTGGGTGGTACCTTTAGTCCGATGCTGGAAGTGTCAAGTGAGACTGTTTATATGGTTTCTATGTCATCCGACAGGAAGATTAAGAGATGTGGTTCCGTTAAAAACTTTAGATCTTGGATAAATGCGATGGTTTCTTTATTTACTGCAATCGGTTGATTGTTTATGAGTTCTAAATGTTTTAAAGCTGTAGCATTTTCTTCTGCAACCATATGCATGCCAATTACTTCAGGAAGAAGTTTCTTTTGGTCCTTGTGTTGCTGGAACTATATCCATGTTAATTACTCAAGGACAAAAGATCTTTGAATCTTTTGTCTCCTGAACCATATGCATGTCGGTTTCTTACAGAAAACATCCTTTTGCTTAAGGGCATGTTTGGTTCTATAGTAGGAGTGATAAGGGTCTCTTTATATCATATATCCGTATGAACTGTTTGTATGGTGCCCGAATTATAGACCATTTGAATGGCAAAATTTTGTTCCCTAACAGCAGTTGCCGCCTCTATTTTAAAAGGCCAAGTTCTTATCCATACTGGCCATTCGAAGATGGGATCACTGATCTTCCTTTACTAGTATGCGTCGAACTTCTTATTCAAGCTGGTTTCCTTCATCACTTTGCCAAATCAAGCCAGTTGCTATCCTTCTCCATTGGAAGTTTGTTATGTTCGTCTTGAGGCACAAAAGCACTACCTGATCCCATGTTTTGTTGCACAATCCACTGTTTTCGTAGTGTGATGGTAGAGTGCTCAGGACTTAATTGTTTCTCTTGCTATGTCTTTACAAACTATGCCTAAACCCAGGGAATGAGGTTCATCAATGTGGGGTGTGGTCAGAATTAATGCATACAATATTACCTCTAAGTCCCATAATCACATCTAGATATTTATTGAACATCTTTTACTAAAGTTTATCTGAATATTCTTCTGAAATTAAATGCATCCTTTTCCCGATCAAAATAAACCATTTTAGAGCATTTCTTCATTTTTGCTAAATTTTGATGATTGCTTAAAAAATATAAGAAGATTGATTCTTTCAAATTTGAGTGCAAGGTTCAAGTCATGCATTGACCACTGCAAAATTTATCTTTGCAACTTGGATGCCAGCGTTCAATTCACATTTTGATCCATGTGAACCTCAGATTGGCATGAGTCACATGCACTCGATCTTTCTTTTCCAGTGTAAAACTAAAGTAGCTCATGGAATATTATGTTATATTATATCTGTGGAATAATGATTCCATCAAGTGGTATTGAGAGTTAGATAAAAGAATGTAAAATAAATCTGCATATGCAGTCTTTCAGATCAGTAGGCTGAAGATGTAGGCTTAATATTAAAGTTCATCTTGTACAATAAGAGAATGAGCTTTATGCAGAGCTGAGCTAATGATGCTAGACTTCTGTCTCTTCAGAATTTTATTTTGGAGGCATGAGGTATTATAAATGTTATGGAGCTATACAGAGTTGAGCTAATGATGCTAGACTTGTGTCTCTGCAGAATTTTATTTTGGAAGCATGTGGTATTATAAATGTTATGGAGAGATCCATATTTCTGCTTGCATATCAAGATCTTTTGTTGATTGAAACAAAGACTATTTTTCGCTGTTGTTTGGTGTTTGTGAATTACTTTGCAGAAAAATAAATTATTTTCCTCAAATGCTAAGTTCATTTTGTGTGGCATGCAGCTCTCACACTTAAATATTTAGGGTCCTATATTAAATACATGATATAAGTTGGTTCTGAGCATGAATTCAAATGAGGCAAGAATATGATTAGAAGTCATTGGCTGTCCTTTTAGAGGGTAAGCCCTGGTGTCATGGTAAGGTTGCTCTTATGCAATCAAGTGACTGGAGTTCCAGTCCAGAAATATTCACTTTGCCTACATGGATATGATTGCATATTTTGACTCTCCTTAAAGGCATAAACCATGTGTTGGTGCACTAGGCCACCTTTGTTTATGGTTCGACGCCGTTTTTCCTGGTCAAAAAAGAAATGAGTTCCACCTTTGTTTTTGCTCGTGAGAGACTTGGACTTTTTGAAAATGCTTAATAGTGTATTAGCATGGACATGGTCTTGCGTGACCTTGTCTCAAGCTGAGTTCTGTCAGCTTGTTCTATGGAATATAACAGATATGCTCTTTCATTATATCATAAAGAAGGCAGATGGCAAAAAAATAAAAAAACACTTTAGTTGATCTTCCTTACCATAATGGACTGCCTTTGGTCTGTCTCTGTCTGTCTGTCTTATTTTTTTCCCTTTTATTCATTTCAACCGTCTGTACTTTCCAGGTGAAGTATGGTGATACGCTTAAGCGGTTTAATGCCTACGTCCATGGAGAGATGATAGATCACAACATGACTGGACTCCGAAAGAAGATTATTAACCTCTTCAAACTCAGTCCAGAAGCTGATCTTGTTCTTACCTATGTTGATGAAGATGGTGACACTGTAGCACTAGATGATGATGATGATGAGTTGCGTGATGCTGCTGTTAATCAGCATTTGAATCCTCTGAGAATCAATGTTCAGTTGAAATCTTATGCATCTGGAAGCACTGACCTGAAACAGGAGAACATTAGCCCTGCAAATGCCATGCCACATCAAGAAGAGAATCAACCATCTGAAACTAGTTCTGTTATTGATGAAGCCTTGAAACATGTTCCCGAACCATTTCGTACTTCACTTTCCAAGATCTCTCATGATTTCCTTTCAAAGGCTTCATCTTCTGCACCAGCAATATCTCATATTGTGGACCAGTTCTCCAAGTTTGGAATATCAAATGTTAGTCAGCCTGTCAACAGGCCAAATGGTGAGTCAGCAGGAATGCCTAGTCAGACAACAACTCCAACTCAGCCAAAGGATCTTAATATTAGTGGGCCACCAAAGGTTCCATTTACTTCTGCTTCAGTATCAACAAAATCAACTGATCTAGTTTCAGAGCTTTTGCAGAAGGAGCATGAGAGTGTCAATGGGAATCATGTTAACATGGTCAAGACTGATACCTCTGGTGATGTTAATATGAACAGTCCAGATCTTCCAACATTTGAGCTAGCACCAGGATATGCCTTGACTGATGATTTACTAGCAGCCATTTGTGCTAGCAATGAGTTCACTGATCATAACAAAGAAAGTGGTGATGTTGGTGGTAAAGGAAAATCTGTCCTTTATGTGCCACCTGAGATGATTTCAGAACATAATAATGAATCATTTAATCCATCTCATGCTCCAACTAATACATATGGGTTTCCTGGCATGGTGGCTGGTGACAACAACAAACAACTTCCAACTGATGCAGCCCCTTCAAGAACACCTAATGGTTTTGGTTTTGGTTTTCAGGGAGTCAAACAGCATGCCAAGATATCGTCTCTTGATCTTCCTGATGGTTTTAATTTTCAGGGAGTCAAACAGCATACCAAGATAGCGGCTCTTGATCTTCCTATTCACCCTCTTGGCCATCCTTACGAAAGGGATGATGGGTCTAATGACAACATGCCCTGCTCTTTCCACAGGGGAATTAGATGTGATGGTTGTGGAATGCATCCAATCATTGGTCCTCGATTTAAATCTAATGTGTAAGGCATTACTTGACTTTCCTTTTTCAATGTTAGAGTTTTATATAGTTGTTCTAAGTCAGTCTTCTTATACTTTCATGTTTCTTCTTTGGCTTTGCAGGAAAGAAGACTATGATTTATGTAACATTTGTTTCTCTAAGACGGGTAATAAAGCTGATTATACCAGGATTGACAGGGCACATCATGCATCTCGTAGAGTGTTCAAGGATTGTTATAATTCAGTATGGCCTAACCTTCTTTCACTTGATTTAATTTCATAATATAGGATGCCCTAACTGCTTCTGCTTTCCTAATTCTAGCATTCTCGACGTCGGCTCCTTTCACCACATTTACATGGTTTTGGTGCGAGACAATCTAGATCAAAATTAGAAAGTCGCTTTATTCAAGATGTGACTGTGTATGATGGAACTGTACTTCCTCCTTCTACTCCGTTTACAAAGATATGGCGAATGCAGAATAATGGTTCGACTCGATGGCCATATGGTACAAGGCTTGTTTGGGTTGGTGGTGATAGATTTGCAAACCGGGACTCAGTTTTATTGGAGGTATTCTATAGAATTGTTTATGACCTGTCCTTGGGGAGAGCTGTACTTATCATCTTGTTATACCAAAAATGATGTTGCAATCTCGTCTTATGCAGATTCCAGCTGATGGATTTCCTGTGAATGAGAAGGTTGATATTGCAGTTGATCTCACCTCACCAGCAATGCCAGGTAGGTACTTTTCATATTGGAGATTGGCATCACCTTCTGGACAGAAGTTTGGGCAACGAGTTTGGGTTCTTATCCAGGTCTGTCATCTGCCCCAAAAATTAATTCGCTATACCTTTTTCCTTTTGTGTTAGAATCCCTTGTTTTCTCGTACAGGTGGATATCTCTCGACCAAGCTCTGCTACTGGTGTTTTCAGTGCTGATTTGAATTTGAATCTGCCACCTGAAAGCACTAGTCGAGATGGGTTTGGAATCATAGATGTCAATGCTGAGCCTTTTGATGATGTTGCTCCTGAACCCATACTCACCAACATTTCAGATGAACTTGTTAAGCCATTCCTCAATGAAGTCCCAACAGAGGGAGTGCATCCTGCCACCGCTGGTGCCATTGCACAGCCCATGCCCATAGTGAATCCGCCCGTGTCGTATCCCATAATTGATTTATCAGTGTCAGAATATGAATCATCTTTTCTTGTGCCACCATCTAAAACAGTTGCCGAGGACAACACTGTCGAGGAGACATTGCTCGATGAGCTGGAAAGCATGGGCTTTAAGCAAATTGACTTAAACAAAGAGATTCTTAGGCTAAACAAGTATGACCTGGAGCAGTCCATCGATGATCTTTGCGGCTATGCTGAATGGGAGCCACTTCTTGAGGAGCTGCAGGACATGGTTGGGTTCTTAACTGTTTAGTACTGCAGAATTACTTTAATTGTCTTGCAATAATACGGTCCAGGATTCACTTGTCATCGTTATGTGGTTGCAGGGTTTCTCAGATAGGGTAATGAACAAAAAGCTGCTGATAAAATATGATGGTAGCATAAAGCGAGTTGTACTGGATCTCATTGCCGGGGAAAAGGCATAGTGGTATTATATCTACACATAAGAGTCTGTAAATAACTATTACGTAGGACTGCGTGATTAACTACATGATGTTGATACTTGTTTCTCCACTGGATACATATGGCCTAATGCTCTTTAATAGCTGCAACTTATATTTCATCTGCAATAATATATGTGATTGGATCGTTGCATCGGAATATCTCTGTGTTGCATGTATTCCATTTGTCACTCGTTACAGTGATGAATGTGGCAACGGGATATGTATATTATTTGAACTGTGAGGCTTTCATTTTGTAGAAGCGGTAGGGCATATTTGTATTCATTTTACGTTTCACACAGATCTGGATGACTTGTGATGAACTCTTCATCCTTGATGGAATTGACTCGACCACAAGTTGACTAGCCAAAACAGACTTCTCAAGCCACGTACGTCGATTGGTAGCTTTTGCCCAATAAATCCCTATTTATAGAAAGGGAAATCCGTTATGCATATAGCGAGATGACTAATGATTAAACAGACAGGTGACATGATCTGCTAGGCGGTTCGGTCATCAACTGAATTATTATTATTTATTAATATTGACCATTTTGAGGGTATTTTATTTTAATAAGAAAGTAAAAATAAGATGTTTTCTTTAATCATGTATTTATTACCTCCACTCCTTTCTAATCACCTTTCCTGTTATTCTCTCTCCTTAATCATCTCTATCTTCTTTCATTAACGTCATTTCTTTTTTTTTTGTGTTGTACTCTTTCTTATTTTGTCTCTCTGATCGTTGCTATTTTTCTTTTTTAACCACTGTCATATATATATATATATATTTATATATTTCATAATGATTAATTTTCTGCTCGTGCTATCAAGTGACATATTGATAACTTATTTTTCTATCGTCCGACTCGATGGAGAGATTAGAGTTTCAACTTTCGATCATCAACTGTCTTTAATTCATTATATAATTAAGAGGCATTATAAAACTATTGTTTGGTATAAATTTTATGTTTTCGCTATAACATATATTAGTATTATTATTTTTACATAATAGAAGTATAATTTTTTTATAATATTATATATTGAACCAACAGCCGTTGACTGCCGTACGCGTGTCGTTCGTGGTTCTCTATCACAGCCGATCAGGGCGGTCCGCAAGAGAGCCCAAACGGTGGCTGGGCCGGCCTATTCCACTCTGCTTTACGGGGGCAACCTCTCGGACCCGCGCGTCAGCCGACGCGCGTCGAGCGCAGCAGCGGATGGAGGTCACCGGCAGCAGCGGCAGACACCGAGCGGTCGCCGCTGGATCAGGCGGCGGCGGCGGAAAGCGGAGGTCGGTAGACGTCGGCATCGGCGGGTCCATTCGTTCTCTCGGCACCGACCTCCTCTGCATCGTATTTGCGCTTCTCGATCACTTCGATCTCGTCCGATGCTCCGTCGTCTGCAAGTCCTGGTTCGTTTTCCTTTGTTGTTGATTCCATCGTTGACCTTCTCAGGTACTAGGGCTGCTAAGAGAACAGATTCTTTGCTTTGGGTTATTATTTCTAAACCTGATGCCGCATCGCAAATAACTGCTTCTTCATGAGTCTCGTGAAGTTGCTTTGTTACGTCCATGATTTTGGTTAATTGGGATAACCGATGTTGGAAGCTAAACAATTTCCATTTCTTTTTAATTAACTTTCTGCATGTTTTATACCAAGGAAACCCATTCCCGACCAGAATGCTCAAAACCTGTTCGGAAAAGTCCCCTGGATAAAAAAAAGGAAGAAATGCAAAGCAAAAAATAAAAAATTAATAAACACATAGTGCAGGCCAAAGCTCCTCCAACTGTAAACACACACACACAAAAAAAAAAACTATAACGTGAATAGGAGATAATTGTCCATTGTGTGCACCAAGCCATCCCAACTGTTCACATAGGATAAATATGTTTCAGCAAGTGTGAGGCGTTGTACAATTAGGAAAATCTCTTTTCTTTTTTTTTTGTGAACTCCGCATCTTCCTTAATCAATGTAAACAAGTTAAGGATAAAATTCTATTGCAATAGGCCCCAAGGGCAAATTTGTAATTCACTTGCATTTTACGGATTGGAAGCACATAGAAATCTAAACAGATTTTGTTCACTTTTTTTAACTAAACAAAGTCATATGTGGATTTGAAGGAATATGGATCTAGTTGATTTAGATGAGGAAGAACAGGTGAGGAAGAAGATATGTGGAAGAGAGGAGGAAGAAGAGTAGGGAGATGTGGAGAAACTGTTATTACATGCTTAATAGTTCCCATTTCTATTGATGAAAAGCAGAGTTCTTTTAATCATTATAATTTCAACTGCTACATTCAATGGTCAAACTGAATAATGATGACTCTTTCAGCTAACACATGTTTACCACAAGCTTTGGGATGTAATTATACGGGAAAAGGGGAGGGAATGGTTTTTTATATCACTAAGATATAGGGATATGGAATGAAAAATTTTCAACATAAATTTAGAGTCCAAATATGTTTCTAATTTTTTTTTATTTGAAGACTGATAAATGCTCATGACTTATTATGTTACAGGAACAATCTAATCTACACATCCTCATTGATGAGAGATCTATATCACAAAAGAAATCCACATCTTAAATGTGCTTCTATCAAGTCAGATATGTTAGAAACATCAATGAAGATCTATCTGGAAGAGATAGCTATGGAAGAGCACAAGTTATCCCTTCTCAGAGGCTCGGTTAAAGTTGATCAATGGAGTGGTCACCATGCAAGGTATTCTCTTTTCTTTTATCCAGTATATATATATCATATAAATAGAATTTTGCTATTTGGATTATCAGTTCCAACCTTATCTCTAACAAATGTAAAATTTCAAGTTTTATTCCTTACATATAGGGATTTACCGATGTACTTTTTTTTTTTTTTTAAAGAAACAAGAAAAAGTATAAGCTTGCTGTGAACAAAAGACTTTGGGGGGATTGAATTTAAAAAGTTGTTTATGTTTTTGAAAAGATTATAAATTTGTTGTGGACAATGAGATACAACTTAAAATATTGAATAAATCTTTCCAGCAATGGTAAGACTGAAAAAATCCAACATCCTTAAAAATGTGCCCTTCAACATAATGAATTTGGTTTGGTATGGGATGCTTAACAATGTTGCCTACCATCAACATGGGTTTTATTTTCTGATAAAACCAAGGTTTTCAATACTATTGACATGGGGGTTTTAGTTCAATGTTGGCACAGTCCAATCTGGCATAATATAGTCCGCATGCCTCTTGTGCACACAAAGCAGGTTAAGAATTGGAGTCTCCACTCTCCATAGTATTTTACACTAGCATGGCACTGTAAGGGTTGTGCCAATCAAAAATCAAACCATGATAAAACATATCTGACATTGGTGAAAGTTTTCACTAAACTCAGGCTGTCGCCTTTGTGGCAAAATCCTAGTCCATGCATAACTTATGCCTAGTGTCCTGTGCCAACAAGCTTGTATCTTGCTTGTAGGGTGCTAACGAAGGGGCACCATGCTATGTATCGATGAGTGATGTAGAAGGTAGACAATGTCAAGGGCCTATTGTCATGTAAGTTCTTTAGCATTAAAAATGTTCTGTTTGGCACAATCACTTTGCCATAGTATGTAATATACCTACAAATCATATCTCGATATTGACCTTCTCTTTCTTTGAAAAATAAGAAAAAATAGCATGAAGTAGCACATGGATGATGCTTTTTCCTTTTGTTCTGCCATATATGTCGTGTCTGCATTTGGCATTTTACAGATTTGTCTATTCCATGTTTAACACACATACTAGGATTTATGCTAATTGCTTTTGTTTGGGACAAAGATTAAAATATTGGTCCATTATCAATACCAATCATCGGTTAAACTGGTATGGTATGCATGATATGATGTCTTGGTATAAACCCATTTGTATTAGTTTCTAGCCTAATAATTTATAGCAAGCCTTGTCTTTTGTTGTTGTTGAGGACGATCAGTATTGATTGCTGGCTAGGTTATTGGAATTGGTATCAGACTGGTATTTATATTCTCAATTGGATTAATTATTAATTTCGTACGTGGTCCATGAAATCATTATGGTAGGAAGGCTGTGATCATGAGGAACTCCTTTCTCATTTGATCTCAACTAAACTTTCTCTCATCTCCTCGAAGTCGTCAACTTTTTAGACTTGTAAATTTATGGTAGATTTGCATAGATCCAACATGAACTCTTTAATCTAAATAATTTCTTTAGTCAACCAAATAAAAAATAGTTTCTTTAATCTAAATCTAAACATGAATTCGTGAGTAAAACCATAATAAAAACACAAGAATAAAGATTCATTTCACGCACTTAAAAGAACACAAAGAAAAAAAAAAGATTAGCTTTAGATTTACCTTCCTTTGGAAAAATGACTTACCAATTTTTGCAATTGAAGCTTGATTTGCTTGAAGTTGAAGTTTAATTTGAGAAAAAGAGAGTGATAGAGAGATAATGTGGGAAAGGGGACTGATTAAATGTTTAAACAAGTAGGATGGTTCAGTTGGATGTGAGTACCAGGCAGTATTTTGTTACCTAGTACACCTAGATGTATCAATCAAAATCGGGTGGTCCACCCAGTATTAACCAGGACCATGCAATTTCTCCCAGGGTCCATGTACTGGTTCACTTTTTGACTGGTTTGACCGTAATCATCATCCTTGGTTCTAAATGATTTGTTTACTTCAGTTAAGTGTTATGCACGAAAATGTATACTGGTTTACAATTGAACCAATAAATACTGATCAATAAGATCCTCATCATTGCTTCCAAGTAATATGATTAATATAGTTAAGAGTTCTCCAGTATAATGTGAGGTATTTTTGTACCTGGATATGACTGGTTAGATGTCACATTTTTCATTTTGCTTCTAGTTGTCCTGTCTTTTGAAAGTAATTCTGCTCACAGGATCAATTAGTTATCATAACTTTTAGACGCATATTCAATCTCTTAGTAAAAGATAAGGTTTTATATCTTAGTCTGTTACCTGTTTTAGTAACCGGTTGGACTGGTATAGTACTGGTATACTAGCCTGTTTCATCTGGTATCCCCAAAAAATAGTAAAATAAATATTGACGGATACTGAACTGCATCTGTCTAGTATTTGGAACCTTGGTAAAAGCAATCTTGCAATTTATAGCCATTGGAAGCTATTACTTCTCTGTGTAGTCTTTGCTTTTACAAAATGCAAGTTTTTAGCTATGCAGACTTACTTTAACATTACAAGTTAAATTGAACATTATAATGTTACTTCTCATTGCAGTTCTATTCTATCATGTTAATTTGTAATTTAGTATCACAATATTTTTTTCATTTTTTTTTCTCTTTGCCTGTAGTGTCAGTGGTACTAGGATAACTCTTCTCTATCGTATTGCATTTTTTTCATCTCAGTGATTTTAATATGACAGGGTGAATGTATGTCGGATGAAAAGAGGCTTAATTCTTACAGGAGTTGGAGACAAGGTACTGCTTTTATCTGAAATTATGATTGTTTACATGATATTATCATATAAATAGTTTCTGTAGATAATCTTTCATTTACATGGATATGATTTTTAAAACTACTGATTCACCAATTTTTATCTATTTGCTTAGTATTTTACTTTATATACCAAATATTATTTAGAATTTTGTCTATTTTAGTTGTTACACAGATTGGGGAATATTATCAAATTAAAAGTCAGTAAATAACTAGGGATAAAAGTCATATAAAATTCTGGGACTACTGAAAGACCTTAAGTGAATTGAGATTTTAAACTTCTAAATGGGTTGTAGAAGTTTGAGTTTTTAATGCTCTAGATATTCAAATAAGTGGAAAGAATCCTATCATTTTTGTACTGTTCCAAATAGCATGACTTGCTTGTGAAGTGTTAAATTGCAATGAAATGTGAGCCATCTCTGAAGAGGTGAGACTAAATGATTAGAATAAGAAAAAACAAGCCTGCATGTCCAACACATTATGCATGTTGCCCAGTTCCTCTCTTTTATCTTTCTAGGAGTTGCTTATAAGAATTATCTGAAGTTTACAATTTAAGTCATCATTTGCCATGTTGGCCTTGGCTAATGAACCCATTTGCTCATCAAATCTCCAGCTAAAGGGTAATAGTTCATATGATGAATACATTAATTTCATGTCTGATTTTTGGGATGTAGTGGAGGTTTGTACTTGATTTTGTTTCAGTTGTGGGTGTATTTGTTTCACATTTCCACATACTCTTAGTATGCTTCTCTTCTAGCTTTTGTTCTAGTTGCATCAGCATTGTGCTTCTCTGTGCTGTAACATTGATTAACTTGCATCTGTAAGCTGGTTTCTGGTGTAACCCTTAGAACATTCAGGCATTTATCCGGCATCAGGCTTCCTTTTGAAGACTTAATGTGATTTTAGATTAGTATTCAGATAGTCTTTCTAAATCTTTATGGCAATGCCATGAAACTTATAATAGGTACTGCGTCTATGGTCTGCAGAAAGCTGCAACTACTTGGATGAGTATGTCAGTCCGGAAATGAATCAACTAGTTGACTATGACTTTGATGAGAACAAGGTAAACTGGTAAAGTATTGATTTATCTTTTCAATTCCATAGATTTTAATCATATATGTGATTATATACAAGATATGTTTTCCTATATCTTAGCATGCTTTTCTTTATTCTACAGGTCTATGAAGTAAATGTTTATGCTTTAGATCGTAGTGTTATGAATCATCAGCCATACTATGAAACCTTGGGAAAGAGTTATCAAAAGTAGGATACGGCTTGAAACAAGTATATCTGAAAACCAATTTGGTTTTATGCTTTGAAGATCAGCCATAGGATTACATCAAAGATCTACATTAAGTCCTTACATTTTCATATTAATATTGAGTAAACTTATTAGTCACTTACATGATAGATCTCCCTAGTATATGTTCTTTGTTGATGATATTATCTAAGTTAATGAGAGCCTAAGTGAAATTAATTATAAACTTGATTTATGGAGGTAAGTCTTAAAAACTAAAGGTTTTAGATTAAGTAGGACTAAAACCGAATATATAAAATATAATTTTAATGATTCTATAAATAAACAGAAGAATATAGTTCAATTGGATAAACAAGAAGTCCCTTTAAATAAAAGTTTTAAGTATTTTGGATCAATTATTTAACAAGATGGAGACATCGATAAAAATATTATTTATAGAGTAAAAATAGGATGATTAAAATGACGATAGACATCATGAGTTCTGTGTGACCATCGGATATCTTTGGGATTAAAATCAAAATTTTATAAGATAGTTGTGAGACCAACAATACTTTATGGATCCGAGTACTTGATAGTTAAAAAACAACATATACAAAAAGTTTATGTTACCGAGATGAGAATATTGGGATGAATGTGTATTGTTATTTGGATAGATAGAAAAAATATATTTTTATTCGTTACAACTAGGTATTGCTTCAATAGAGGATAAGATGAGAGAAAATCGTTTAAAATAGTATGAGCATGCGTTCAGGAGACCTCCGAATGCGATAGTCAGAAGAAGTGAAATAATTAATATTAGTGATATGAGGAGAGATAGAGGAAGACCTAAAAAGATTTTAATAAAAATTATAAATAAAGATTTAATTACTTTGAGCTTAACTAAACATATGACTTTTTATATAGTACTCTTAGTGATAGTAAAAGATTCATGTAGCCGACCTCAAATAATTAAAACTTATATATATGCAGTACAAATATAGTTCAAGGTATCATCTGATTCCCATGTGATAAGATCAGTCTATATCAATATTTGATAGCATATGGGGGAGGAGCTGAATAAGGGGAGAGGGAGGACAAAAAAGAAACATGTGATAATTATATAAGTTAGTGCGAGAACATAGGGAGACAAAAGGAGTAGCCTGAAACCTCTTAAGGATAAACAGGATGCTGACATAAAAAGGGATCTGCCATGAGATTTGAAATAAATCACAAAATTCTGTGAATCCACTCTACGAATAATGTTTTGTCTTTTCTTTTCCTTGAATAAATTTGAATCCAATAAAATTGGGCAAGTTTTACCTAATGGTCCAGGGTTCAAAATCAGTGAAAAACCTGGTTCTCAAGTAGTATTGTTGTAAAGTAGTAGGGTTCTAGTTGGGGTCCATAATCATGTGTTCGTCATATGTTAATGCTTCTGAAAGGAAAATATATGATTCATGACCTTAATAAGATGAAACTGGTTTATTGTTCTTGCTAAGGTGTTGATTTGAATATGTGATTCAATCAAATCATTTTCTCTACATACAATCATTTCTTCTCTCTTGTGTCCTTATTATGACTAGGAAATAAATTTTAATGCACTTTTGATAAGGAGATCATGACAATGATTAATAAAGTTTTTTAATGGTTTCAAATTTCTATACTTTCAGATTGTAGGTTTAACTAGCGATCGAATATGCATATGGAGGCGCCATGGTCAAAGAGGTATCTTCCAATCATGCAAAGGAATCTTCACACGTGGACTATGTATGCGGTGAGCAGAAAAAAGGGTTTTCTTTTCATCATTATTGTTTAAATAAATTGATTACTAAATTCACCTCAGATGGAAGCATATGCAGTAAAATTCATTTTCATAGGTTTTTGTTGGAATGTAAAATAGGTAATTTTCAGTTGATACTTAACAGATTTGTGCTGTTGAATATGGTGCACTAAGGTCTGCTAGAAATAAAATTAAAGTTGTAATTTTGTTTAATATATTCTCTATACTGGCCTCATGAAATGGTATATTGTAGACCTTTTCCTGTTGAATAAGCCGAGCACATTAGATCTTGTGAATTAGTGGTGACTGAATGATGTATGTCAATGAAGGCAAAAGTCGAACTGGAGTAATTAGTCTCTGTTATTTGTTAGCCTAAGCAGTATAGACTGTACTGGACCTGTATTAACTTGTATCAGATCCATTCCTACCTACACTAAATTGGTATAGGTCTGTAGTAAACTGGTACTAATAGATATGCTCTGGTTCACTTTGGCTCAGGCATACCTCCAGTATCAGATCTGCCAAGTGAAAGAGATTATTAAGTTCATGTTTTGAGATTGTATATAGCAGCAGAAAGAACATTTTCATCTTGTATTAAGTTCTTCAGATCCAGCACCTTATCTTGTTAATGTTTGGTATTCAGTTATTATTTGTTGTCGGAGTCATGATGATGACACCTTTGACTGGTTTTTTTATCAACTAGGATTGTCAATTCCATGAAGCATAATGTAGCACGTGTAGCATAACTATAAAATGCCTCACACAATGAATGTGGGAGCATGTGCTTGAACTTCCAGCAAAATTACAGTTTTCATTTGATTAATGTTTGATAAATTTATAGTAAAGCAAAAGTGTTTTCAGATGTCATATTAGCAATTATATATTGGTGCTTTGGTAGCACTAGATTTTATCCCAATCACCTTGATTTTTGGCATGTCTTATTGTCTTTGGTTATTATCATTTTTCTGAGCCATGTGAATTATTCTACTGATTTCTTCATATGTTTACTTGTTTTAATATTTTTGTCCATTGTTTTGGCAGTTATATCGATCCAGAGGCTGTGATTGGTTGTGAAGATGGTAGAGTTCGTGTATTTGATATGTATAGTGGAAGTTGCTCTCGAATAATTAGGTACAAATGTGACCAAACAATTTCCATGCATAGCATTATGTAATTACTAAAGAAGAATAGCAAAAGTAGGATTTCGTTAACATCAATCTATATTTTGTATTCTGCATATAGGTAAGTATGTTTCCTTTTTGAGGACTCATGTTCTAAACTTGGGGCAACTTCTATCTGTTGCTTATATCTGCATGCCTGTTCATTTTTGTTATTTATAAACATATGAGAAAGATGCCACATGAATGTACTCTGGGTCCAACATTTTGCAGGATGCATTCTGGACCAGTCACATGCTTGACTTTGACTGATGATCAATTAGTTATTGGTGGTTCTACATTTGGAAACATAGCTATTGCAGATTTGTCATCTGGTAAAAGGATGGGTTCTGTGAAGTCTTGTTTTTCTCCTACAGGTGATTTTCCTAAACCGTGGCACTGTCATATAACAAAACTAAATAACTAGGTTGATCAAAATTGTACAATCTTTCATCTGGCCTGATGAAACAAAAAATGTGGATTTAGATCATGTATCATATATCATCTTTCTCTTATTTGCTCTATTGCCATTTGATCTAAACCACTAAATGGGCAAATTAATGTGAAATCTTGTCCATTGATGATGAGTTGTGCAGTCTTGTTTCATTTGATCGATTTCAAGTGTTTGAAGTTTATTGTTTGTGGAACTATTGGAGGTATTTCTACTGTAAGGGGGTTTCTTTTCCCTTGCGCTGTTCGTGAATGAACCAGTAACTCTTTGTATTCTATTGGTTTTCTCTTTTCGTATGTGTGAGGTGTTAGAATGGTCAAAAGCCATGAGATATGATATCTTAGGTTCTATATCGTCGCTGTTATTATTTCTGTTCTACTTTTTTTTTTCGTTCTCTTTCTTTTGTTTTTCTTAAAAACATGAAGTTGAATATTTGCTACAATATTGGCAGTATCACTACAGAACCCATACGGTAATGTAGTACTATGATATAATGTACAGAACCATAGTGCCATGTGTCAATATATTTTGATAGCTCTGTGGAATATCCAACAGGCTTTGAGGCCCTTGTTCATACTGGTTTTAGTCCTCAACTTCATTACAGAGCTTTATTTAAAATAATATTTCATTTTCTGAATATTATGGGTGTAACTTTATAGTGATATTTTCTGATTGAAAGCATACGTTATCCTGAAAATGACAAATAATCAAGCACACAGTTCCCATCTTGATCCCTTAAGATTCCATGCGAGGCTCTTTGTTGTTTCCATCAGATCTTTGTCTAACAATATCATTCCTTAGAGCAGGCTTGAAATGCTTCTCTTTTAACATGCATTCATACTCGGTGTTTGCTGGATCAACTTCAGGCTATGCTCATTGTTGGGACCTCAGGTTAGTAATGCAAATACTTAGCTCGATTATGTGATTTGCATAGGAGTCCCTCTTCTAATCTTTTAAATCTTATTTATGTTCCATGAATGTGAATCATGTGGCTAGTCCATTTGAAGCAAAGGCTTAAACTCATTATCCTAAAAGAAAGTCACTATCGGTTGATCTTGGACTTTTTTCTATAATTCATACTTGGATCAGTGCAAGTTTGTAACTTGGTTTATGTATATGCATCTGAGTGACTATATTTAAGAAGCTTATTTGGAGGAACCCTGAACTTTTTTGCTTCTTTCAGGACTCTGAGGCCAGTCTGGGAAACACGAGTTAGTCCCAACGTCATCTACACTGTCCACCATCTATCAAATGATACATCTATGTTAGCCATCGGTGGAATAGATGGTGTACTCCGCATTCTGAACCAGAGCACTGGTGAAATTCTTTCCAGTTTGGTGATAGATGCTACCAAAGGGGTGCCACTTTCCTCCAAGAACAGTCATGAAGTGGTTCAAAAGAAGGTGAGGAGGCTTCAGGATACCACCTGCTTGGATATCATTCCCAGATACTTGCGGCCTCCCATAACATGTCTGGCCGTGGGAATGAATAAGATCATCACCACTCACAATGAGAAGTTCATCAGGGCGTGGAGATTTCACATGAACAATTAGCTGGCTGATTTAGATGCAGAAAGTCTTGTTCCTCTTATTTTAAGTCAGTTACTTGAATTAGCCCGTGAACAGATTTATGATACTTCTTTGAAGCCTATGGGTGAAGCGTTTTATCAGATGATTCACTGTCTTATGCTGTTGTTTCAATTGGTGGTATGTACAATTGAATGGTAGTGTGAACATTGCTCTATCTTTGATGCTGAACGCCCTCAGGAGGTACATGTCGTTGAGGATTAATTATATATTATCTCTTGTACTTAGATCCTATTAGCATCGTGATCGTTGTATTTAAAAATTTATATTGAGATTTTTATAATTTTAAAAATAAAATAAATAGGATCCACATGAATGTGATGGACAAAAAGATAATTTCAATATTTCTTTTGTTTTCAGTTATTTTATTAATAAAAAAATAATTTTAACATCTTAATTATCGGAAATAAAAAAAATATTAAAAATATCTTTTTGTTCGTTACTTTTGTATCGGTTCAACATGTGATGTCACATGTTGTGTATTCCATTAATGTAACGTGTTATGTATTTCGTCAATACGTTGAAGACATTAGGATAAATGTGTATTTCATTAATTTTTTTAAGTATCGCGATTCTAATATGGTCCAAGTATAAGGGGTAATGCTTAATTATTATTTGTTTCATTTTCAGAATTATAAAAATTTTAATGTAAAATTTTCAAGTACAAGAACCTCAATTTTAATAGGATCCAAATATAAGGGGTAATGTTTAATTACACTTGCTTGCGGATTAACTCACTCATTGGGCCACACCTAGTTGAGGTATTTTCTATTTTTTTCATCAGTTCAAAACTGAAATGAAATCGTCTGTTTCGGTAATCACAGTCGAACTGTTGAAACCCAATTCAGTTCGGAATCGTCGAATCGAATCATGGCCGGAACTATCGGTGAAGAAATGCCTCAAGATAACAGTGAGGACGAGGCGATCAAGCAGAATATCTTCATTGCATTTCGTTTGTCGATACAAAAAAAAATCGAATTTGAGGTGCAAACTCAACGAATCTCGATGAAAAAAATGGTACAACCCAACCGTGGTTGTCTCATTCATGGTCGAGGGAGCATTTCTGCACGAATATAACTAAAAATAAAATCTACAGAGAATACAACTAAAAAAAATCTACACCTGCCCTGCACAGTCAATCCATGTAGATCTATCGGAGGATATGCAATAGCTAGAAAGAAAAAGGTGGCATCACGAGCCCCAATCTGCTTCTAATCTGGTCTTATTACTCCACATTTTAGTTGTCCGACATATTGGTATTTAGATCCAATCTGCATCTAACATTCGACCTTGCCACAAGTACAATGCTAAGAAATTCGACTAGTGATTCTACAAAATCTAAATCGGGATATACCTGACAAAGTAAAGCCAGAGAATTCACAAACTAATAGTGTGTTAAGATAACTTCCGAGATAATTATGCAAAATTATCGACATTATGAATCTATAAAGACATAGCCGTCGAACATTTCTGTCGAACACAACCGTTGGGATAAATGAGCATATTCACTCGGGCTGAGTAGACATCTGATCCATAGGATGATATGTCACAAGACTGCCATGTCTCACTTCCCCTTATCAGGCCTGAATGTTACAAAACATTAGTACAAATGTGGTACAAAATTATGTAATCCTAGTTGGCATACCAGAAGTCAAAATTCCTGAGACAAAAAAAAATGTGAATTATGTCATATGATGGGAATTCTCAACTCTCCCTCTTTTCTCATATTGCTTTTCTGGTTAACTGCCACTTCATTTTAGGGGTTTCCTGTTTCCTTCCTAACAGTAGGAATGTGATGGCTCACATCAAATAACATGTTATATACAGCACATAAACTTCAATTCTGTTGTTTGCAAGGGAAGGATTATGAAGAATTTGGAAGGTTGTCGAGTATGAATGGGCCCAGTTTTCCTGTCCTAAATAAGGTTAGTAACTTCTTTGAGACCATCGTCCGAGCTTCATCACATGCTCTATGAGATGGTATCCTAAATGATTTCCGGAGTGCCGTAAGTTGAGCGTCAATCAGACTTTCTAGTTCACCCTCTTCCTCCAAATTGCCCTCGAAATCTTTGAATGTGAGATACAATGTCCATTGGACCTCTCTCACAAGATCCTGCATCAAACCAAAGGAATTAGATCATCTCCATCAATAAAAAAGACATTTCTGTTTGGAATCTGGACTTTGAACACAACCATGGTTGTAAATCTTGGTTCACAACTCATATCAGTCCTCAGTTGGATCAGTACGAATGTATCGAACAGTATACCAACATATACTGTCCATTATCACTGAAAAAACTAAAAAAAAAAACAAAAACCTAGTTATAACTAAGTGTATTGTTGCCGGTTCTAGACAGACAGTACATATCGGTCCAGCCAGGACTTAAAAGTTAAAACCATGACCATGAATGACACTGAAGCATCACAAAGTCTTCATAACTGATTGCAAAAGATGAACATGAGATAATGATAAAAATATGGTCAAGGAACAAGATGACTTGACAAACTAATGCGCTAAATAACATGCTAATGTTAATCAAATGAACTCATAATTTGAATTCAAATTAACTAATACCCATTTCTGCAGAAATTGATGTGAGGTCAAAATTCCATTCTAAAACTCATCCGACACTTCGTCATACATAGAAATCAAATGCATGCAGTACTGTAGATTTAGAGACCTATTGATATGACACACTGTATACCATATCGGCTTTTCCTTTTTCAGCATCCTATTTTGCTCGGACTGGTACGAGATGGGCGATACATACCGGTCTGGGCATGTACTGGTATGTGGACCACCCATATGTCGAGAGGTCCGGTCCAACCCATTAAAAAAGTAAAAAAACTTAAAGTTTTCCTCCAATTAGGGCTCACGTTCCATGACAACCGCCGTTTCGTGAGATTGGAATCATTGCTGCTGTCCGATGCTGCATACATCCCTCCACCGTTCGTTGTCACCGCCTACCAACCTACCGCCCATTGCATGCTGCCGACTGCAACTATGCTTCCTCCTTTTCATCCATTGCTTCCTCTTCTTTCTTCTTCTTCTTCCTTCCCTTTCCTCCACCGCCTCCTGTTCTTCCTCTATTCTCTTTCCTCCTTCCTCCTCTTCCTCCACTATCATCCTCTTCTCCTTCATCTTCAAATCACCGATATATACCAGTGTATCGCGTGTTGGTATACTGATACCAACTGGTATATACTGGTCTGACGAGACCAATATACCCAGCAGCCAGCACGACATTTTTTCTTCTCCCTATAATCTTACTATTAAGTCAGGAAAAAGAAGTTTAATCCCAAGAGTCCAAGGAGAATTTGAAACTAAGCATCAAAATTTTCATACCAAAACACTGACAAAATGAAAACAACCTTATCAACCCAACTCTTAGAATTCGAGCAATAATGTTGAAAATGAAAATGAATTTTTTGAACCTTACTTGCTATAGTTCCTGTACCAGATAACCCAATACACCGAGACTCAGCTGTCATGTCATAGGCATGGGGACAAGCTAGGAGACTGAAAACCTTGTGCACAATCATGTCTGTTTTGTCATTTTTTTGTGCTAAATATAAACTAATTAGATTGAGGATATATACGTGTGTGTATGTATACGTGTTTGCGTAAAGAATATCCACAAAATATGCAAAATGATAAAACTAGAATGTCTAGAACAAAAAGGTAGATGTAACTAGGAACTATTACTTGGTAATCCTAGTTTATTATATGGAAGAAAGAAAATCCCTATTAGTAAGAAGTCAATATGATGCAATTCTAAAGTAGCATGGAATTAGTAAAAATTAATACCTCAATGTACAAAGCATCAGAGTCAGACACATTCAATTGCCTCCTCCTCTTTGGAATTGAGTCAGCAAAAATATTCTTGTTTCTTCCATCAAACTCAGGTGCTGTCCGCATTCGTTCATTACCTAAGCGATCCCAATGTAGAGGTGTTCTCCTACTATTCAAAATTGCCAATAAATATTGAGCAATGCGTTCTTCACCAACCACTGAGTCTTTGACAGCCCCTGCACACAAAATAGATAAGCGAGACAACAGAACGACAAGAATATACAATGTAACTGTCAGATATTTGCAAGTATTATAGCAGAGTGCTCGAGCCAATAGTTACTTAATGTATTTGTCAGTGAAAAATGATCTCAAATTATAAAATTAGTCTGCCCCAAAGTCATGGTTTTATATCATTTAGCTGTAAGCAGATCTAGTGAAAAAAGGTAGCACTTCGGAATTTTCACTGGACTTTCACCCCTATTATTGATAAAACGATAATTGTTTAAGATAATTATCTCAAAGTAATTTTGAGCAAGATTAATGTTGATAAATTCTGTTTTAGGTATATATATTACAATTTACATTGCCCAAAAAATTTCAATTCATTAGGGTCTAAAATTGGAAAATCTCAAGGTCATTTAATACGAAAGATTATGAGGTACTTTTTTGTCTGAAAGAGTCTTGATTGGTAATATTATCTACTTTGTCCCATTATTTCTAAGTCCTATTTGCAGTGGAAGCCTGTCTAATTCAGGTCATCTAAACATAGGGTGACTCCTGACTACTACAAGAAATCATTTGAAGCTTACAGCCCATGTACTTCTCTCCCACCTATTCCTCATAAACTGTTCACTACTATTATTCCATTTTTATTTATCATAAGAAAATAAGCCACAATAATATTTACTCAAATCAGCCAAAAGATTTACTGGTTAATTATCTGCTGATATAAGTTTTAAAATTGGAACTAACACAATTTGTATTTTGAACCAACTGAATAACCTTCACTATTTTGGTTAACTCAGAGAGTCCAATCAAGCATAATAATGATAGGATGTTCATGCCAAACATAGATGAGACCAAGGAATGCTATCTTGTCTTGGACCCAAGCCAGACCTGTAGGTACAGCCAAAACTGGTGTACCAAGGGCTGGTATGCCAGTGCGTACCAACACTGTTGGGAAAGGGAGAGGAGGGGAGGAAGAAGGAAGAGGAAGAAGAAGAAAGAAAGAGGAAGTGAAAGGAAGAAGAGGAGGATGGCTGGCAGCTGATGGCGGCAGCGATCGGGCAAGAATTCTGTGGCGAGAAGATGGTGGTGGAGATCAAGCAAGACCTAGTGATTGGGATTTATAACATATAATATATTTTTTTAAATGAACAGAACTGGACTGCCCAACATTTTGTTTCTGGCTAATGAGCTTAATGTCCTTTAATTTATCCATATTAGTAGGAACTTTAGTGCTGAAGCTCACAAATTAGCTAGTATGGGTTGTATACATGACAAAGCAGTTGTCTAGGGTGCTGATTCTGGAACCCATTTTTTTGTTAATGTTCCCAACTTTTGAAGTTAATAGATGAGCTAGTTTCTTTCCAAAAAAAAAAAACAATGAGTCTTGTTTGCAATAATTAATTGATAAGTATATTTGCATCATGGGTATGCTCCATTTAGAATTGAGCAACATAATTTTCTTTGGTTCTAGCTGATGGAAAAGACAATTATTAGTTTATGTTTTCTTAGTTATAATTGAATTTGTGACTTCTAACCTTCCTAACTTATCACCTTTTTTTATTCACATAAAATAGAGATTATTATGTAAGATATTGTTCAGATATATGAAACACAATTCCAGAAATTCTTCATTTTAGGTCAATTCTCGACTTTCTTATTCGTCTGTGCTACAAGGTTTTACTATGTGCAATAGGTTGAATAAAGGGTATAATGACCTTTGACTTGTAACTTATTAGGTGGCTCATTTTCCTCTTTCTAAATCTTTTTGTTTACTATGTAAAATCTATTACTCCATTTTTTTTCTGCCACTCAAGAATAAACAGAATAGCATGTCATTCTAAAGCACATTACTAGCCAAACATTGTTATCCTCTATCATGGTGTGAAGACTATGTTACAAATAGTAGCAAATTGAGGGTGAAGAATTACAACCATAAAAAAAAGAGTACCTGTTAAAGCAAGCTTTAGGCCCGTCTCTATATCTGGTATGCTAGGCACAAGGACACCTGGTGTATCCAGTACATATATGCTAGGCTGATTTGCAATCTGTCCACCATTATATCAAGTTCAATTACAAGCTGTTGGAAATGTAATCATATAGATTCCCAATTACCAATACAGAGTTTATCAGCAAAAGAACTTGCTATGCACAGATGAAACATTTCAACCAAACATCAGAAGTTGACTGTTACAACTTCCATTTGTTTATTTCTATTATAAATTAGAACAGTGCATCCAGAAAATCCAATACAGTAAAGCAAGATTACAATATTAAAAAGAGAATGGTGCATAAATCAAATCACAAAAGGACAATTTAGGAAATATGAAATAGATTTTGCTTACTTAGCGGATACACATTAATCTGATAATAAAGTGCTAATATAAGAAATACATGGCAGTAATTTCCCAAATCACGTATGACCACATAAGTTTATAAACAAAATCTGCAACATTGTGAATGGCAAAGCAGGAGAGCAGCATAAATAATTAAAAACTGTAATACTCGGAAACCATGGTGTGGTCCTGACATGAAGTGCCTAATGCATATAACTCAAGTCATGCTAGCAACTTTAGAAGTAAAGTTTGTCAAGGTACAAAGAAATTATGTTATACAAGAACACCAATCCAGAAAATTTATCCTCTAGACTGCACCAACATGCATATGCAGACAATACATTGCGCCATTATGCAGCCACACTCTGCTCATATGTATTGCCTTCATGTGAGGGCCCAGTGCCACTTATGTGGTTTAAAAAAAATACATGGTAAGTGCAAGTGCAACATATTCCATTAGAAGGCAGAATATAGATAAAGTGGTTGTATTAGAATCTTATCTTGTAGCAGTTCTTACTTGTTGGATAATACTTAAATTGGTGCACTATTATATAAAAGTTTACTGGTAATATTTTGCTTATTTTAACGGCACCAATAACCCTGAAACAAATGGTCACTAATTGCTTCATGATTCAATTGGTCTACACAGTAAGGAACATCTACCAAGACCCTTAACTAGTCAAGGTCACCAACCCTAGTGAACGAATCTTACAAATTGAGATTAGGTTATTTCATTTCACGTCTATTTTCATGCATACTGTAGGTCATATGGAGGTGTCCTAGGTCATCAACACTTCTAACAGCATCATGTTCAACCATATTGTGGTATATGGGAAAAATAAAAAAACTATTGCTCCTTTCCAAGGAACTCTTCATATCAAGTGCTTTTGTGTACCAGTCTGTCAAGTAGGAAGGGTAGAAAGTCAAGACTAATCACCTTCACATTTTGCCAGCGTCATCATATGATCAAAAACATGCCCTTAAAACATGCCCATAACCATACCTTAGCATGATGAATAACAAAAATTGAAACAATATGTACACAAGAAAGTTGAGGAGACAGCATGTACTAATATTAAACATGTTAGGATAAAACTGAAAATATCAAGACCTTGTATCCTGCAATGTCCTGTGTCACACCTGGCAATGGTCCCACTGTAGCATGCTTGATCTTCTCCTGCACTACAAAGAGTACCAATAGAAACCTAAGTACCTCATCGGAAGCAAAAAAAATAATATTATTAAAGTAAACTGCATATCTCACCTGGAAAACGAGAATTTGCAATCTGATGGATAGAATTGATAAGAGATGATTTGCCAACATTTGGGACACCAACAACCATAACAAGAAGTGTAGGTTCTCTAGAAATGACTTCCTTCAATTTCAACTCCGCAAGTGCTAGAAGCTTTTAATCATAGAAAATTTAATTCAGCTTAAAAAGCCAATAATCATATTGAAACAATTAAGAAAGTCTTATGGAAATAATAAAACTTGGAATGAAAAGAACATTTTAATTTAGCTTATAGACATGTTGAAGATACAAAGATTCAAGCAATTAAAATATACAACAATTCTATCACCAGTTAGCTAAAGATTTTGTGGCAACACTAGTAATAAGCTCAAGTTAAAAGTTTTAAGTTGTATACCTATTACACAGCAGCCAATGCACTGGGGGGCAGTGAGCTTAGTTACTTAAAATGAAACAATAACTAGAAAAAAAAAGTACAGTCACAACTGTTAGAACATGTCCATTCATCTCCAACGAGTATTGGAATTATCTTGAGTGGCTTCCACACAAGTATTATCATGTTTGACAGAAATAAAGAAATGCAATGAATAACAATTCCCAGGTCTGATAGAGTAAAACATCAAATTCATTCACCAACTTTATATATTCATGAGTTACAAAGTGTTTTAAACCAAATAAGTCATCTTGTTCATGTTTTAAACCAAATTGTTTTAAACATTGCATCAGTCTTGTTCATGTCTCTGATTCAGCAGCATTACCATTTACAAGCATTCTTGAATATTTAAAGAGGATAGAAGGACAAGGTTATGATGGAGCAAGTAACACACAAGGTAAATTTAATGGTCTCAATATGAAGTAACACAATTCTGCTATCTGTGTTCATTGTTTTGCACATCAACTTCAACTAGTACTCAAGACAAAAGCAAAAATAAAAGGTCCAAAATGATAGAATGGCGCGAGCATGAAAGCTTGCGAGGAATTGTCCGCTTTGGATGAGCTCGTACGGTTTTGCCCTTTCGGGATGAGCCCCAAAAAGTGTCTCTGAGGGTAAGGGTGATGTTAGAGGCTTATAAATTCTTGGTTCCCCTACTTCTCAACCGATGTGACCCACCCCCCACCCCCATAGGGGAGCCGAGAGCTCATCGCCCTTCTTCTAGCACCATTATGATAAATCAACATCTTGTCATCATTCGTGCGAGTACGAAGGCTCACGAGGAATTATCCGTTTTGGGTGAGCCAAAAGGGCAAAACTGTGTGAGCTCACCCAAAACGAACAAATTCTCGCAAGCCTTCATGCTCGCACCAATGACGACAAAATGTTGACTTATCAAATAGTATTTGGTCTTAAGATTAGGGATGATAGAATCAAGGTCAACAAGTCCATGACTAATGAATAAAACAACTTATGATTCTTAATAATAAGTGAAAATGAATGTATTCAATTACCTTTATAGAAAAATAAAGAACTCTCAACATTAAAAAGGAATTACATAGTTCCAATTTGTTAAACAATTTTTGCAATTATACGTGCATATGCACATCATTTTAAGTAGTATGGAAAAAAGTCAACTTGGCTTCCGTTAACCCCTTAAAGCATCAATTATATCCAGTTGTAACGTCACTGTTTAACTTATAGCAGGAATGGAGTGCATGCAGCTGTGCGGGAATCCAGATTTTCCTTCACCAAAATCCCAAAGTATTAAGTCAACTAGATGGGGGCACAAGACTGAGATTTGGACACTTTTCAAAGAGGATACAGTATAAAGTTGACATTATATTTAACTGCTTTTAGTAGGTTCCAGCATATAGTTGGCACTATAATTAAATGTTTTTCATATTCAACATCATCTAAAATGTCACATGGTACTTTAGGGAAAAAAAGATAATGGAAATAATGAACATAAAAATCAGAAAAAGTGGAACCATTTAAATAAAAATATTCCCCGACTTATTTGAATAATTTGTACAATGTCAATTGAGAATTATAGTTGGAGGAACCAAATAGTATGTTTACCATATTTGATGGAGCAGACAAACCTGGCTTACAGAACTTTTGAGGTGAGCATTCATTGACAGACAGTCTTGCTTGCATGACTCAAAATGCTGTACCCATCGCTGTAAATCAGAAGAAAAGTTTATTTTACTGAACAGTACAAGATAAAAGGAAATACAACATATGAATTCAAACGGTAATGGATTTCAAGAGAACATATAGATGGGCATTCATACTAGGAGACCTTTCTATGATGTTGTCATACGAGTGAAGATGATAAATACTTTAGAAATCACTTACATGCATTATGTTTGGATTTGCCATATCTTTCTTATTTAGGGCAATTATACGCCTCTTACAGGAAAGCAGACTCTGGAGATCCTCATTAGCGGATGATAATGGAATCTGCAGATAGGAATAGAGTATGGGCTTCAGTTGACTGCATAATTAATTGCATATAAGAGATTATAACTATCAGAAATTAATATATGAGCCCAAGTAATAATGTGAAATGATCAAATTTTGAATAATTTTTTAGGCAACTATAATTTAACATGATTCTCAAAAAGAAAAGCATAATTTTACATAACTGAGAAAAACAAATCAAAGTAAAATAAATTTTGTCAAACGCTACCTAAATCTTTTGTCTCAAAGCAGCACACTGCTGTCAAATGAGGCAGAACTAGAAGTCAATTTGAAATGCCAAAAGGAAAAAAGAAGAGAAGAATGTCAGGAAATGACAGTCAGAGTGGAGTTGAGTACCAAAAGAAAAGAGAAGAATGTCATGATTTTTGTGAAGACAATAAGAAGAAGAAGCACAGCTGGAGTTGAGCATAAAAAATTAACAAGCTGACATGGTAATTAATATCTGAAATAAGATGTACGATTATAGACGATGGAAAACGAACATTAAACTACATTAGGTACACCTCATACTACAAGAATTTAGCTTATCATGCTCCTCTTACAGCCTAAAATTAAGCTCCAACGACAAAACAGAAAACAGCATGCACTGAGACGTCAACAATTTTCATTACTTTGGTGGCTAGAATCAGTTAAAGTAGTTGCTGAAAAGAAAAGAAGCATAACACAACCGAGTGATATAATTATGCAGATTCGAGTTTAACCAACAAAGAGTGTCAATGTAAAAATTGTCATTACCGAAAGAAGAGTGTGACCTATAGTGTGCTTGCTCAAGTGAAGGCAGCAACTGGATCAACTCACAAAAGAGCACTTGTCTGTCATTTCATTTACAAGTAGATAGCCATTTAGAAGTATCAGGTTTTCTATGATGCTTAAGAAAGATGTGTTTAGGTTGCGACTTCAGTGCCCCTCATAGTCTTTTCATCGAACAAATGGTAGACAACTTACCACTTCTGTTTTCATTCCCAGTACCTCCCAATTAACAAACTAAAAGACTATACAAGTTCAGGAGAACGATCGTATAGGATTGTTAGGGCAGCAAGAGGCACGACAGTTGTTTGGGTGGCGGGGAAGGAGAGAAAAGTGGTGCAAGAGAGTGGTGTCTCACGCGGGCATCGCGCACTTCGATGACGAGGTCGGCGAGCCTGAGACGATCACGGATAGCCCGAGTGGCGGCAGCCATGTGCCCCGGGAACCAGTTGATGACGCCACCACCGGCGTTGAACCCCATCTCCGCGATGCGCTTGCCCATCTGCGCCCGCCCACCCATCTTCGCCGCTACACCCCTCCTCCCTTCACCCGCCGGAGCGTGCTCGGACGGCGCCTCCTTTGTGTTCGGTCGTGTGGCTCCTTGGAACGAACGCGCTACACCGCGGGACTGCCGCTGAGGAAGGGCAGCCTGGGAAGAGCTTGGGCTCAGAGGAACTGGGCCGTGGTAGATAGCCCACCGTTAGCCCATCATTTTTGTACTCCCGCTCTACATTTGTGTCCCTCCAAAACTCTAATTGTGGATAATACTTTTTTTTTTCTTTTAAGGCCTTTTTCTGAAAAATACCTCAATTTTTAGTTTTCTTATTTATCATATGATTTTTTTTCTCTGATACTTTGATGTTCTTTGTTCTTATTAGAAGTTTGTTGTTTTTGCTTTACGAGAACTCTCAATTGTTCGATATTGATGAGGTTTGGGACGGAAAAAGGGATATAAAAATAAGAGAAAAATATAAAGAAGTGAGAAATGGGGTTACGATTGATATCACGAGAGAGGACAAAGTGGGTGTCGAGTACCTATGAAGGGAAGGGGGTAGAAGCAAAAGTAATATTTTCGTCATTATGGATGATAATAAAAAGATGAGAGTTATGACTAAAGGAGGGATGACGATTAATTAGTGCTAAGGATTTATAATATAAGATTAGTAATAGTAAATTTACTTTTGATGATAGAGAGGTAGAGAGTAAAAGAAAAATAACAATAAAAAGATAATAAAAAAAAAAACTCATAAGATGAAGGATCTTCTACACATCTTGCATGTGGATAATAAAATTATTTCATCAAAGAACTCAATTCAATAATTCATCTCTCATTGATCCATTATCCATTACAATGTTTTAACTTTGTATAAAGATAAAAAATATATAAAAATAAAAAAAATACAATCACATCAAATAAATATACGATATATTTTTTTCTTCGAATAAGATAATTTTCTTGATTTGATTTAAGGAATAACCTTCTTTTCCTCAAGATATTATTCTTTCTAAAGATGAATACTTAAGATATCTAATCAAGATTTATAATATTTTAATCAATAATTTGATTTCTTCCGTTTTTTCTAAATTTGTTTCTTTTTTCTTAGAGTTGAGAAAATGTTGCCGCATGAGAACTTATACAAAATATCTATAAATTAATAAAATTTATTTAAATAACACATAATTTAGGGGTATTTAAGATATTATATAAAAAAGGGATCCGTATAGGGAAAACAAAAAAACTAGGGGCATATTTTAAAAAAAAATCAAAACCAAAAGCTTTTTAGGCAAATGGTCAAAAATTTAATTGGCATTAATAAATTTTAAATTTTTATATTCATTCCTCTAAACTTGAATTCAAAAATTAAGGAGCCAAAGGATATGACAAAAAGATAATTAAGTATATGCCTTTTGTAGATTGATGATAAATGATCTGCAATAATCCTTCAATCTATATTATTGCAGTTTTTCATGCATTATTGAATGTATTAATAAGCTTTTATGACAGCTTCATATGGCAACATTGGAACTCTTTAAATGACCAGAATCAACAAAATTCACATCGAGGGTACTGTAATGAGACATATTATTAGACTAAGATGTGCAGAAAAGAATTGGGATGAGGCATATCCCATATTAAATCTATGTGTTTTAGTTCTTGAAGCATGCTGCCATTTGTCATATATGTCATGTATACATGTATGGATTAAAATAAATCAAGATAAAATTATCATGATTCTCTTAATATTTTGATAATATATTATCATCCTCATAAAATGTCATTTTCTCATTCTTTGCATATGATCATAATTTGAGCATGCATTGCTGCTGATTCATTCAAATCAAGCATGATTGCTGTTACCAGTAAAGATATCTATAAGTTCAGTGAATTGGAAGCTTATTTAATTTTACATCTACTTGAATGTGTTTTGTATTGAACTTTTGGGCAAAACATATGGCTATTAGCTTACAGTGATAAGCAACTACAAGTGGTCATTCATCAGTTTCAACAAGAGTTGTATGGATGAGAAGATAAGTGGCTACAGGATCATCAAATGACATTTAGTCATTTATTACACCTAAGCATGCTATCATGGCATGTTTCCAGAAGCATTCAATTCAGATCAATCAGGATTGATGTTAGTAGTACAGATACCTACAGGTTCAATGAATTGGAAGATCATTTAATGTACATCTACTTGAATCTAGATTTCTCTTTTGTGTTTGACCCATTAAAAGAAATATATATCTTGTAAAATCTCCCATTTGCTAAGCAATTATGTGCTGAAAATTTGATCATTGTTATATTATGGTATTTATTATCACACTTTGCTCTAACAAGACATCTCTATGCTTCCACTTTTATCTCCTCTTTCTAATATGTTTTTTTTCTTACCTCTTCTTCTTCCTAACATAAAACAGAGATCTTTTATTTTTTTTTCCATTTCTATTCTTCAAAATGTTTGAATCAAAGTATTGTGAGATTGGATTGAGAAATGGATTGAGATATCCTTAATTTTTTATTCATTATCCAAAAAAAAAAAATTTCTGCCCTTATTATCCCCTATCACTATATAATATTTTGATAATATTATAAATATTTTTTTTATTTTTAATATAATATAAAACTATATTTTATAATATTATAAGTATTATAAATATAATATTTTGATAATACTATAAATATTTATTTATTTATTTTTAATATAATATAAAACTATATTTTATTTTAAAATCATTAAATCTGCTGTTCAGTCAATTCGCCTACCGATTCAAGCAATGATACAATGATTCACCATATCGATACTTGGATCTGATCTGGACATGGTTTGAATGCACTTCACATTCATGCTTTTCTTCGTTTTTCTAACACAGCCACGAAACCACAAGCCATACACTGACTTTGAGTAACATGGATTCACCGGAATCTATAAATAAGATCCATGCTAGATTACGATTCCAGTATAAGATTCACTCGAATCTAATCCAAACCCACGATGCGATCGATGTCCGTAGGTAGAATCCCACCGGAAGCCTCAGCATGCGCATCGAACGAACGATACCTATATATGAACGTGGTGTACTCGATCGAACGGCGCACCTTATTAAGACGAAGGTACCAAGTCGCCAAGCTTGATCCGTTGGTGTCTCGTGTTCTTGTTGATGTTGTTGCGATCTCTTGCCACCCGGGTTGGACTCCCCGGAAGATTTAGTTTCCCCTTTTGTTCGCGGCATCCTAATCCGGACATGAAAACCTTCCCTGTCCTCCCCCCCTTGCTTTTGCTGAGCTGTTCGCGGGACATCTGAATCTGCTCGTGCATGTCGTCGATGATTTCTATGAGCGAGGAAGGGAAATGAATCTGATCTTTTGCGTCGACGACCATTTGAATTCTGGCGGCCTTCATCCGTCGCGTTTCTACATAAGTTGGACTGGACTCGGCTGCGTGCTTACCATCCGTTCGTGGAATTGCGGAGGAGATAGCGAAGAAGACATCGATCGGGTTCCGCTGTGCAGGCGGCCTGGAGTGCGTGCTGAGCTTTCGTGAAGACCCTGCGCATGGGTTCGTGCCTGTCGACTGGCGGGTGCAGTACCCCGTCGTCCGTCTCATCGCCAACGTCGCCGAAGTGGCCCGGGTCGAGGAGGCTGCGGAGATCCTCCGGGAGTGAGGAGCAGCTCCATAGGATCTCCGGGAGGTTGTTCTTGAACGGGGCCACCGACTGCGCTTCGCTCTTCACCCAGCAGGGGAAGAAGGGCATCAATCAGGACGCCATGATCGTTTGGGAGGTGATATTTGATGCTTCTCTCACCATCTTAATTTAGCCTGTAGAACAAGACATTTCATGGTTGATGGTCGATTGGCGTCTTGTTGCTCGATTCATTCGAATGCTTTGTCGGGATGGAGTATTTGTGTCGATGTTAGGGATGACCTTTTACTTCTGCTCACATGACACCATCTGACTTTAGCCTGCAGAACAAAGTATTTCAAGATTGATAGTAGGTTGGCATCTTGTTGGTCCTTTCGCTCAACATGACACTACCTTTTACTTCTGCTCAAATGGTTTTTTTGGCTTTAAGTTGTTAGCTGCAGATTTATCTTCGATGTTAGGAATAACCTTTTACTTCTACTTACATACTATTATGCTGCATTGCAGCAAATCTTACTTCATACTTCTTATCAATTGATCTGTGGATCTTTTATTTGGTTCTTAGTTTCACATTACTTTCATTCTTAACGTTCTTCTGGAACATTTGAGTCTTTTGCTGATACTCTTAGATTGGTAATAGATTATCTTGTTGATTTTTCTAATTAGCAAACTTGGAGTTTCTACTTTCATGAGGATGCTCTTCTGTTTGATGTTAATAGACAACATATTTTGCTTTGCATCGATTATTATAAGCATGCAACTGACACCCTGATTGTTATAATTACTCATTTTACTTTCTCTTTCATATTTGCATTGATTCTACATGTCACACTGCTACGAACCTTCTGATTAGTCTTATTAATGGTCTAAATTTATCGTTCTCAAAGTCGGTAGTCTAATATTCTTCTAATCTTGAGTTTTTTAGAAATGACTTCGATGAAAGCTTTGCATTTGAATAGAAGAGCTCTTATCTAAGATCTCCATTTTTCTTAATGTAACCTCCTATTATGCTTGCTTAATATTCATGCTCCAATTATTGGCACAAGTGTTCACATAATCAAGTCTTTAATATCTAATGTACTATTGTACTTTTTGGAAAATCAAGAACCTACCAAAATATTTGAGCAATGGTCAATTCATATTTATGTCTACCACACCATATTTCTGGGAACTTATTAGTGCATATTAAACATGAAAATTACCTTATCACTTCCCATATCTGGTCTTTCTGCATTGTCTTCTTTCTAGGGTCTACTATTCATTGGCATGTCTAACAATTCTGAGAAAAAATTTATCTTCCATGTTCAGAATTTTGGTTCTAGAAATGATACTGTTTTTTGTGGAGTTTTTGATGGCCATGGTCCACTTGGCCATATGGTTGCAAAGAGAGTCAGAGATGTTCTCCCTCTAAAGCTAACCGATGATTGGAAATGTGGGGAATCTAGAGAATTCAGCGCAAGTAGTCCAGGAAACTCCGCTTCAGAACATTCAACTGCATCTCCCAAAGAGGAGATTAGAGATTCCACCAAGTTTGAAGAAAAAGACGAGCACTCTCAGAACCTCAAGATGCTAAAAGATTCATTGCTGAAGGCTTTTAGAAACATGGATAAAGAGCTGAAACAGAAACCTGGTTTTGATTGCTTTTCCAGTGGGTCGACAGCAGTAACTTTGATCAAGCAGGTTAAACATTACTCATTAACATCTTATAGTGTTCATATATTCTTTGAAGTTTGAAGCAAACACTTAAAGGTTTAAGACTAATGCTGGATTTTACATGGAACCATGCGGACAAGTCTGAGACTAATGGCCTGCTATTGTCTGAATGTTCTACTTCTGCAGGGTCAAGAACTTGTTATTGGACATGTTGGAGACTCGAGAGCTGTTCTTGGTACTAGAGATAAAAACAATTCATTGACCGTGGTGCAGTTGACTGTGGACCTAAAACCAAATCTTCCAAGTAATTACTTTCATTCCTTCTTCTTCAAGCTTTTGATTAGATATAAACATAGGCGTCCATTTTTTAGTGTCGTGTTAAATATGTCGATTGCAATCGTGTATGAGATTCACTCTCTCTTTGCAAATAAGCAGGTGCTTTTTATTTAGGCAGTTAGCATCTTAACTGTGTGGATAAGATTTCAAACATCTATTACTTCTATGTCTGACTGTCCTATGTGGTGGTACTGCTAAATAGTCCTACAGATGGCCTACCACACAGCAGTTTTTCTTCTTGTTTCAGGACTTCTGGGTCTTCATTGAGGATTTCTGTTAGAACTGTGGATTCTAGACTTTCTTATCTCCTTGTAAGAATTTTTGTCCTGCTATTATTAAGGTAGATTGATTGGAAAGAAATCATCATCACATTTTATAAATGTCTGAAGATCTTATCCTAGTCTCCTAGCTTACTACTATATTAGATAATGATCTGGTAAGAGAGAATTTTATGTTATACATTTTAAAAGCATTCTGGTTTTCAACATATTACTCCCTCTGTCAACCCAAGAAACTACATTCATCATCGATGCAAGAATCTTCCAAATAACATCCAATTCTTTCCTCTTAATTGTTTCCAAACTGTATGAGTGGGTGAATAATTTGTGGGAAGTAATTGTAATGCATGAGACTGTATGAAGAGCCTTGGTGATTAACGGTTATTAGTTAGAGTTGGAACCATCGGGGAGCATGGAAGATAAACATAGATTCATGATAGGGATCAGGCTATATGAAGAGCATGGAAGATCTATTAATGAGAAAGTGATATCTTCAAGGGGATTCTTATGAAAATTCACCATGCTTATCCTTGACTATGTCAACTAGAGATTTGATCAAAAGCAGTTCTGTGGGTGCAAATCGGATGTGAAGTTTAAGCTTAAGATAACTAAGACAGACAGATGAGGAAGTTTCTCTGTATTTTCTAATTCTCTTAGAGGGTACAGATTTACTAGCTCCAAGCTGAAACGTCATCATATACTTCCATGATTCTGTCGATTCTAATTTTCACAACTCAAAAAGATTCGTTCAACATCTCAAAGAGGTCTACAATTGCGAGTTTATCCTTTGAATTTATAGACTTAAAAAAATTATAGTGTAAGGCATTATGTATTCACATATCCTTTTGCAACTCTTTTTATTTGCATATATTGAGAAGTAAAAGGATGCATGGGTTCATGATAAACTTTTGATCTACGACGTTTCCCATGTTATTATGGTCACTTCATATTTGACATTTGAAGTTAGTATAAGGACTTCAATGAAGCTCCTTGCCTCATTATAAGCTGAGATCACTGAGGTCAAATGAAGCAAAGCAAAACCGAAACAGAACCAATGTCATCTTTTAATTCTGCTAAACCAGATCTTTTCCTGACAAATGGGATCTCTTTTTAGCTGAACACTAAGATATCTCAACTGATACATTGTTTGTGGTTGCTCAAGTCAGTTTTCATTTCACAGTTTATTTGGTAATCCGAAGAATATAATCTGTCTTTTCAGACATTTCCTAGGGGTACCAGAAAAGCTAGCAAAATGGCTTGAGGACTCTCTAGAAATCAGTAGTTTGTGCAAATCATACAAAATGTCAAAGTATGACAGTACTTCCCAATTCCCACAATGTGGAATGTTGGGTCTAAGATCTCTTGGTTGTGTTTTCTTCCCATGCTTCTTTCTAAATCTTTTTTCCAATAATTTCAATCTCATCTTCTCTAAAAACCATCATGCAGCTTTTGTTTAGTGCTTTAACTTGATATTGGAGTAATTACAATTTCATTGTAATGACAAATGTTGAGGTTTTAAAATTACTTTTCAAGCACGCAAGCTTCCTGAATGCTTTATCTATTTTCTTGTGGGCTATAGATTATTCATTTATTCCTTAGACATTTAATGATGAACTTGAATCACAACAGGTGAAGCAGAAAGAATAAGACAGTGTAGTGGCAGAATTTTTGCTCTTAGGACTGAGCCTGATGTGTTACGTGTTTGGCTGCCTAACGATGACTCTCCAGGCTTGGCTATGACACGAGCTTTTGGAGATTTTTGTCTAAAGGATTTTGGTTTGATTTCTGTACCTGAGATTTCGTGTAGGCGACTCACAGATAGAGACGAGTTCATCATCTTGGCTTCTGACGGGGTGAGATGAGAAGAGAATTCTATTTTGGTCTTTATGCTGCCTATATCTCGCTAGTTACCTCAAACTTGATCACAATGTTAGCCAACAATTTTCCCTTTAGTGTTAGATGTTTGATTCTGTTTATGGTACTGTTAACTCTGCTAGCTAAATGTAACAGGTCTGGGATGTGCTATCCAACAAAGAAGTGGTAGACATTGTGGCCTCTGCGCCAGCTCGGTCCTCTGCAGCTAGTTGTCTCGTCCAGTCAGCAGTCAAGGCCTGGAGGCTTAAATACCCAACTTCCAGAATTGATGACTGTGCTGTAGTATGCCTCTTCCTCAATGCCGAGGCATCTAACATTTCCTCCATTCGAACGAGATCATCAAATGCGACCAATGCTGGCTGCTATGAGCAAGAGTCCACCAGTTCAAAATCATTGGCCTGTCTTAGCACAGTTACTAGCAATGGAACTCTACAATATGTGATAGGAGAAGGCCCCAACGACAATTGCCAGGATCTAAGTCCAGTGGATAACCATCCAACAACAACATCACCATAATGTAATGTTTTGGTGCAGGGAACAAGCAGCCAACAAACGCCAAGAGTAAAAAAGATTCTCGAGCTATTGTTTTCATGGGAAGAACAGCACCAGTTTTATTAGTGTGTACAGATGTTCATTCTCTCTCTGCAAATTTGTTTTTAGTCCCAACTTAGTATGAGTTAATGTAATCCATGTGTTCATAGCATATATACTATTAGTTGAAAGCCTCCAATCTGCTGTGTTTTTGAATGTCTTCTCATGTCGATTATTGCCAGTTGTTTCCTTGGTGTATAATCAATGCTGTTTTTTCTTTTCATAATTTGGCCTGCCTAGTCGAATTCTAACTCTTGATTCTCTTCGAGGATTTGCAATCAGGGGAGGGTTATGTTAAAAAGTTAATAAATGGAAGATTCGGTTGATGAGATTCAAGTAGGCAAAGAAAAGAATTGATCACTAGAACAGAAGTATCATGTTATAGATTTCAGGTGTAAAGACTGCACAGCCTACAATACAATCCCTTCGCTGCATTAACTTGGAAAATTTTAGCACCATCTAATCCAAGATATAAACCAACAAAATACTTGTTCAAACTTTGAGGCACAAAGATCATATCCAACTTTCATGCATTCACTGACTAAACATGATTTTATTGGAATCTATGCCAAGATTATCATGTATTATGACAAGGACTCCAATCATGAGAATGATCTCTTTGCTTGTAGATAAAACTGTTTGTATGTTGATATCCCACATTGACTGGAGCTTGATGCAATGGTATTCTCACAACTGAGAATTGCATCACTACTATCCTGCTCTTGACAAGACAATGTATAATCCTAAGTTGATAGACCTTCACAATTATTTATTTACAAGAGCAAGAGCATCGTTACAATGGAGAATCAGTAACATTCAATTAAGACAAAGGGACCATTTAATCTAAGTACAAACATTGCGGAAAGAAGCGAATTCATCCCATTATAATGTGCAGGGTAATAACTTGCATCTTTCTCGCTGGGTTTGTAAAAATCCAAGAACATGAAGTGGATTACCTTAACAACTTGCCATGCTTCACCAAGAGGCACTGGAGATAGAACTGCAGTTTTATGCTTGAATGTATTCCATCATTAAGACAAAACCAAAACTCTCCAGTTGAATCTGGATAAAAGAGTAACAAAGGAGGCATATACTTATTTTTGTAACAAACCCAAAATGAATAATCATCATTTTATGCTGAACAAGTACATGATTCTTACTAGGAAACGGTATGACTTTTGGTAATCGGATGATCAACTATTAATCTGAATTTTCTACAAAACTTTGAAGCTGATGCTACAATGAAATGCACATTTATAAAGGCCTAAATTACCTAAAATTTCATTTTGGTGTTATAACGCATCACTTGGTCAAAATTTTGTAAGTAAATCAACGTACAGAAGCTAGGTATTCCGCAATGGTATGGGCTTCAACACCGATAAGGGAAACCATGAAGTTGCTCTGCAAAGTTGGTTTTACTATCTCATAATTCCTTTCTGTATAGGTGATTTGTTCTTTGCTTGGATATCTCAAAACCAAACTCAAGTCCGATGATAAGATAATTTTCCTAGAGATCACTTAGATCAATTGTTGACTCACTTCTCCAGTAAACCTCAGATGAATCTTTCTCGGAAGATGCTGACAGACTATTGGTTGACCCGGACATTATATTCTCCAAGGAATCAGCCAAGTCTGCCTCCCAAAGACCGGACATGCAAACCTTTCGATAAGCGTCATACCCTGCTGCTCTCAGCCCTGATGTCTTCGTTGACAAAGCATCAGAACAAAACTTTCCTGATCCCATTTCCTTCAGTAAAGCCTCAGCCAAACCTGATCTGGAAAAGACAACAGCTGCACAAGTCTCATCCATCAACTGTAACTCGAAATCTTCCGTGAACACCTCATGAATTTGTTGTAGCTCACGTTTTAGCTCCTTAGAAGAAATCAAATGACTAAATCCCCACAAAAACACTAAGTTACCAGTGCTCGATTTCTTGGCATGTTCCATCAGATAATTAAGCTCATCATCAGGTTCCTGTAGGCTAGTGCATATGGGATAAAAGATATTTGAATAATCTTCAATGGGCATGATGTTCTGTCCTTGAGGAAGTTGACCATCAGGATTCAGTTTTAGTAATGCACTGAGTGCCGCAAATAAATAAGTTATTTGCAGAACATTATTTTCATGAATGGCCTTGTTGCTCTTTTCTTCAGCTGCTGGAGTTAAAAAGGAAAAAAAAAAAAAATCATATTCTGAGCTCAGAAATCAAACAAATAAGATCATCACAAAATGTAATATGACTAAAGTGAACTATGCAGGAGAAGTGAGCTTATATAAAGCAAGACAGGTGTTTTTCCCCCAAAAACACAAATCTATTGAGATTTCAAAATTCTATAAAGGATCTGTGCAGATCATTATGGAAAAAAAAAGTCTACCTTGCGCTTGTGTGTGTGTGTTGGGGGGGGGTGGGGGGAGGAGAAGTAGATTTTTCTATCCTAACTCTTATGGCAGCCCAATTTATTGTTTTTACATTCACAAAAACTGTGCATTATAGAAAAGAAATACAATTGTGCTAAAAGTAGTTTGATGTCAAAAATAATGTGATGGATGGTGATTCAAGCTTATAACATGAAATTGGTGAAGAAATCAATCTGACTAAGAAAAACAAGTCATCCACAAATTTCTGTTGCTTATGTAGGATAACAAAGATATACAGAATTATTTCATGTGACAGGAGAAAAAGACACCTGCCAATAAGACAAATACCTTTTGGAGGGAGTTCGATATCAATAGGCATAAAGAATTGCCTCTTCAAGTAACTAAGAGTGGCAGGTAGATTCTTTGCTTTTCTCAAAGGGCCAATTTCCTTAGACAGATGGTTGATATCAATTATGTTAGTGAATACCAACCTCAAGGAGCACATAAATTCAAAGAGAGTTGGGGGCAAAGGGGCAATGAACTTTGAGTGAATAAATGTGAAATCTGCAAACAATGCCATTAATATTAGCAGATTAGATAAAAAAAAAAGGTGGGTAGGGTAATTTGAAAATCACCATGTAGACAGTTATAACCAATGACTGGTTTATTGGAAGAGGAAATCACATCAATCACTTCCCGGAATCCCCGAACTCTCAGGTTCTGCTCATTTTCAAGATTTTGAATCTCGGTCTGAAACAGAAAGTAAGAATGTGGTGAACTTCAAATCCAGACATAACAGATGCAATAAAAATGATATATCATGTATTTGAGAAACAACCATGAGAAGATTTTTATCCTCCTCTGAGCTAGTCAGCACTATACGTACAGCCTTAGGTCCTCCAGATTTGTCTGGAACAACCAGAGGTACAATGTCATCATGAATATGACCGACAGTCTGCAACAAAAAAAAGAAAACATAAATGGAAGTTTAGAAGTACCACCGTTCTCCAAAAACATGGATCTCTCAACTTAAATGAATTCCCTGTCTCTTTGAAGACAGAGGCAAAGGATGATCAAGCATTAATCCACATTGATCACCATAGCACTATGTTTTATCAACTCCATATGAGTTGCTATTAGCTAATTTCAGGTCTTAGTTCTAATTTTTCTTTTAAGCTAGATAGTCTGGATCTGGAAGCACTTCCCGAACTGCTATTACATTAAAAGATCCAAAGAAATTAAACCAGTTGTTCTTGGCAGCAATATTAGACAATTGAGTGGAAATACGCCTAAACTAATCCTAAATTCAGTAAAAAAGATCGCACCTGCAGAGCCAACTGAACTTGACGATCACTGCAGACACTGATGCTCATGGAAGGCCTCGAACCATATAGTTCAGTACCTGAGATGAGCTTTCGCAGGGACTTGATCAAATCCCCTATGTGATATTCCAAGACAATAAACACAGTAAGAAGCCACTCAAGTTAGCAGAAAAAACAAAAAACCTCATGCTTCACTGCTGAACCAACCATCAATTGTGTTACTCGGTTCTTTACAAACATTCCACCAGTGCACAACTCTTGACTTAATTCTGGACATAAAAATTGAATCAGCAACTGAGAGGCTTGAAAACGATGATACTGGTTGTATTTGAGGGATGGGATTTCTTTCCTTGACAATAGATTCTTGTACTCGGGATAAGTATGAAATCCCTGCCAAAGGAATTGTTGTGCTGAATCTAATCATATTTAAGGACATTTCTTATGCTAAATCTATCATTCACACTAACTTACCATCATATATGCAGGCATTAAAATCAAAACCTTCTTGAGCCATAGATGTCAGGAATGAAGTTTGACATGAGAAGGAATAGGAAGGTGCAACCAAATTTATTTCATCCCTAGGAAATAAGTGAAAGTTGTACCTGTAACCAGGTAGCACAATGTTATTAAACATCAAAGCTATGATACTGAAAACTGCACTAGCAAGAATAGAAGAAGCCCTGAGGTTACAATACAAGGCACAGAGACATAATTTAATTAATTCTCAATATGAGATTCAATTCTAAGTTTTGACGATAAAATAATTGCTTTTCCTACCAATTAGCTCCAAGTCCAAAGGGGCACGATACTCATTAATAAGAGGCTACAATGGATTATCTATAAGTATTTCTTAAATTTTTAGTCAATGTCATTGCATCTATAAACTTAAGCCAGTAGATGAGACATTATCTTGAAAGGCAAATGACTCAACCCAACATGTGAATGTGACTCAAGAATCAATTTTATAAGTGTGGTCTAGCTAATTTTGAGTATAGAACTTTCCACCTCAATATCATGTTAAATTCTTGATCAATGACATTGCATCAAGAAGCTTAAGCCACTAGATAAGACATGATCTACATATTTATATTCTTAAATAATCAATATTTAGATCATCTTCGGTCATTATTTCCTACAGCATTACAAAGGCTACCAAACGCTATCCAATGCTGATGTAAATTGAATCGAAAGCCCGCAAAGCAGAAAAAAAAAAAGAAAGATCAATTAACTTGTTCCTTTTGAGCAATTACAGTTAATACCAGCCCATAACATTAAAACAAACAAAAGAAAAAGAAAGGGATAGGAAACTAATGCTCTCCTAACTAAGGACTAAAAGAAATGAGTCATCTTTCGCCCACATCCCTATCCGATAATCAAGCACAACATAACATCAAAAAATTCTGATGTGAAACAAATGTTATATTACGAAGATAAGACCCGAAAGAACGACAACTATTCCGGAATCCAAAATTTGGAATGGGAAGAGAGCACATACGGGTAGGCGATGACTTTGTAACCTCGGAGGCGGAAGGGGCAGACGGCAAACTGGAGGATCTCGTACGACTCGGCCGCAAGCCTGGCCTTGAGGTAGGCGACCTCGGGGGTGTCGATGGGGAGGACGCGGTGCCACGGGTGGCGGCGGGAGGAGGCGACGGAGTCGCCGGTCTTGCGGCAGGAGATGGCGACGAAGTCGGCGCTGTCCACGTCGGTCCTGAGCTGCTGTATGGCGGCGGCGAAGTTGGACTTCGTGACCTGCTTCACGGCGCCGGCCCACCGCTGCTTCCCGCTGCCGGCCGCCATCCGTGTCTCCGTCGCTCCCCCACTCCCCCCCTCCCTCTCATTATATAGTAGTGACGGTGAAACGGAACAGAGGGAGGATGCAGTTTGTATATGGGCTTATATTTGGGCTCCCCATTTCCCCGTTATGGCCTTTTTATGACTTATGAAAGAATATATATAATTTAATTTTTCGACATAATTAATTTTGCTTCAAATAAGAGAATTATGAGTGTATTTGTCGAATGAGTGACCGTAAGGGTCAATCACGGTCAAAATCAGGTCAACCTTGATCCACGGTCACGAATCAGACATTAGTATCAATATCTTTCAGGGGTGATGTGGCGATCATGTAGGACCACGGAAGCATTCTCACAGGCGAGATCCACGCGTCAGGTTTCTGAGAACCCACGTCTCGTATCAAACTTTTGCAAGGCTCCTTAGGCCCGGAACGAAAAGGCCCAACCCGATTTGGATATTTTAGAGGGAACCGAATCAAGGTCGTAACCCTTCTTGAATTGGAACGAAAAAGGCCACCGTTTCCACCGCCGTTGCTTCCTCCCCCGTAGAACGCTCTCCAGCAAGTTTTGGGGATGGACTCGAAAGAAATCGGCAGCGGGTCGTCCGGTGCGGACCTCCTCCGCGAGATCGAGAGGCTGAGGTCGGAGAAAGAGGAGCTCGAGAGCCGAATTCATCTTCTTGAGGCGCAAATCAAGCCTCGGGGTGCCGCGGAGAAGGACAAGAGCGGCAGTTGCAGTTTGAGCTCGCTTTCGTGCTCTCAGATGAATGGCGCTACCATTAGCGGCTTGAGCCGGGAGATGATCCACAGATATAGTCGCCACCTCTTGCTTCCTGATTTCGGAGTCGAAGGTTCGTCGGTCATTTGGTTTAATTCTTTTTTCTATGTCAAGCTCTCTTTTTTATCACATTCTCCATTTGTTGCCTTAGAATTATATTCCTCAATTCTTTGCTTTAATTGATATATTAGTTTTGTGGAAGTTCCTTCATACCTTTTAACAGCTTCTTCAACACAATTGCTTTCGTTTATTTGCATCATATGAAAATTGGAAAGTTCTCTATTGTCAGATGGTAATCTTTGAAAATATTGTTGATGTGAATCTGCCAACAGTAGCAACCTTTTGTTATATAGTTGATGCCATGTCAAACGCATTGCCTTTTAATGGATTTCACAGTTCAACTACACTTAAGTAGTTTCCCCAAGTACGGGATTGTTGTTAAATAACTCGTGCACATGCCCACTGTTCTCTAGCAGTAATGGTAAGGTATTTTCTTTCTCATCTAGAGTTATTTTATTATCTCAAAGATATTATAAAGAGAAATATATTATATTGTCAAACCAATGTTGGTTTCTGTCACAGGATTTATTGGCAAGGAAATGCATAATGCAACATTTAGTCTGTGTATTCTGTCAACATTTAGTAAATATTCTGAATTTACTCTTTAGTTGCTCAACCACAATAAGTGTTTGCAGTGAGCTGTTGTCATCCAGTCATGAATTATAAAGAGAAGCAAGGTGGTTTATGTCAATTGTAATGTCAAAAGACTTGCGAGTTCTAATAAGGAAGAAATGTTGTCTATAGCTGTATTATTATCGGGGTAGAATGCCATAGTAAGTTTTCCAAAATTAGCAGCTTCTTTAGAAATCTATTCTGGGGAGGTTTTTCCATACGTTAGAGGCAATTTTTGTTTAGAATTTATTGGACTCTGCAGTTAACAATGCCACATTGGAAATTTGCAACCTGCTTATTACGTTTTAATGCAGAAGGCTACATTTTCATAAAAGTTCTTTGTCAGGAGGCATTATTGTTTGGATGAACTAGTGAAAGAGATGCTTGATTGTTTTCTGTTGAACTTTACCTCATTCTTGAATCTTGAGTACACGTTTGATGCGAGTACATATATCTTGTACCTTGTTGCTTGTGCTTCTGTGATGTCGAGTCAGGATGTGGAGCTGGTGCGATTCAGATGTTGTAACAAATAAGTGTACTGAACCGGATGGTACTAATTTGCGCTGATAATTATCAGGGGGGCTGGGTATTGGTTGGTAGTTAAGAGGCTTTGCTGTTTCATTTGGTAAGAGATAATATTATTGGTTTCTATCTTCTGCATCTGGTACTCTTATTAATCAATTGTCACATTCAAAAAAATTGTTTGCTTCGGGACTGCATATTAGCAGGAACCTCATGATGTGTTTCCCTTTCTTGTTTGTAAGTCATGTTTTTATTCTGATTCCAATAATATCATATAAGATAACAAGCCATTAATGTAGTTTGCCGAAGTTGAACCTCAGATATGCTAGTTTATGTATTTAATTTTGCTAAACAGATTTGGGAACATATTCAGTACATTCACCTTTGCTAATTTTTATCCATGGTCATCTCTGAAAGTAAAGTAGTGAATACCTTTTCTTTCTGGTGTATTTTCTGCAGCACCTTGGTCAATGAAACTTTTCTACAACATATTCATTCTATGTTGATACATTTGCAAGTAAATTTATAGTTTAGGCATCTTACTATGTTTATATGTTTTCCAGTGTATATTAATATGTTCCAAATCTGAGTTAGTTCTAGGAAAGGACAATTTGAGGCCAATTCTACCCCTTAATTTATGGGTTTTCGTTATTTTCTATCTAGCCATTGTTATTGCTCTTGGTAGTTTTATAATTAGTAGCATATTTTGGCATCAACTAAGACGTTGTGACCATTATCAATTGGTACTATGCAGGGCAATTGAAACTCTCAAAGTCTTCGATATTGGTGGTTGGAGCTGGAGGTTTAGGATCACCTGTAGCTATGTACCTTGTTGCATGTGGTGTTGGTATTATTTTTTGACTGTCTACACTTGAAGTTCACTTCATCTAAATATACAACTTTATATATCTCCTTCTGATTGCATGTAATTTTGGATCTGCACAAGGTATTTATAAAACAATAGTTAGCATACCATTATTATTCTTCTTTTTTATTGGCTACATATTGCCTCTAAATTTGTGTACATTTCAATGTTGCTTTTCAAGTAACCTATTGAACTATTATGGCTTATGTTTCATACTTAGACTCGGTTTTTCTTTTTGTAGGTTGCTTAGGCATTGTGGACAGTGACATTGTTGAGCTAAACAACCTACATCGACAAGTATGCAAATCGGTTTTTTCTTTCTCCTTTTATCTGTTCTCCCTAATATCTCTTTTCTCTCTCGTATATAATGGATTATGGAAATACTATTTGGATTTTGACCAGTTGCAAGATGTGTAAAATATAGAGCTAGTGGATAGGTTGACAAACTTGTGCTTCTTGTAAATTTTATTCATATGTGATATATAGATAGTTTTTGTTAAACAAAGTATTTAGTTGGATGTTCTAAGTTCTAACATGGTATTTAGTTTTGATGTGTAATAAAATGATGAGAAAGTGCAAATTTAATTTTCTTTTGGTGCTAAATTAACAACTGTAATAATTTTCTTAGTAATATGAATTCCTGCATCATGTTTGACTTCTCTTCTCTCTAGAAGTTTTTGACTTTACCAATTGAATAATTATAGAAAAAATGGAACCTAAATGTTACCCATATAACACAACCTTCATCTCTAACAGCCAAACAATGTCGTTTTACGTTGCTGAGGTCTTTATGATAAAGCTTCCAAGTTCTAACACAATTTATTTTATACTGGTTCTCTTTATGGCTGAATTCTTACTTTAGTGACTGAAAATTTTCTCGAAAATTTTCTCATTTTTCCTGACACTGATTCAGATTATCCACACAGAAGCATATGCTGGGCAATCAAAAGTGAAATCAGCAGCTTCTTCTTGTCATGCGTATGTAGATATCCTTTTTTGCTTTGAATGAGTATAAGAAAGATTGCTTATTTGGTTGTTTTCTTTCTTGAATTATATGACAGGACTTTTATCTGATGTAATTGTTTGGTTCCAGAATTAATTCTTCTGTCAAGTTGGTTGAACATCGAGAAGCTTTGCAGGCAGTGAATGCTTTGGATATAGTCAGCAAGTATCCTTAATGAAGTCCGTAGATTTTCAGGACATCATTTATTTGTAGTGTTTCTTGCTAATGCTGCTAAACTATTTTGTTTTCCAAGACTACTGATATTGTTAAAGATATGACATTGTTGTTGATGCAACAGATAATCTTCCAAGTCGTTACATGATTAGTGATTGCTGTGTCTTGCTGGATAAGGTAATGCTTGGTCTTTGTAATTGACATATGTGAAATTGAAGTATATATGCAACCACCAAAGCTTCTGTGTTGGTTCAAGAAGTCTTTTTTGGATTTCATCACTATTTAAAGCTATGAAATTCTATTAGAGATACAGGATACTAGTACGGGACAGGGCAAATATGTTGATACATCAAATCTTTTGAAAAAATAGAATACAAAATGTCACATGTATCACAATTGGGATTGTTTTTAACAAAGCTCGGCAGTCAAATTTTATTATTAGAATATATAATTAGATATAATGATAAATGATAATAAGTAATTGATTAGCATCTTAATCTATTCATTGTGAAGGAGTATTTCTTAGTAACATAAGTCTTGTACTAGGTAGTTTCTTGTCTTTTGTTTTTTCATCTCTTTTCAGGGTTTTTCTCCTAAAACTCGATACATTCTGGTGTACTGCCAATTGGTAAACTGGTATGGACTGGTATAATACCGGTCTTAGCTTTGACTGGTACACTAGGTTCAGATCCATACGCTACAGCTACACGAAATTGTGAACCTTGATACAAATGATAAAACAAATTTCTAATATTTATCTGTCCACTCTACAATTAAAGCGTCAACACTCATGGAAAATGGTCCTCTTAAGAGATATCTAGAGCAACACACTGGTATCCTGAAAGTATATAGTTTTTATGTTAATTGTCCAAAACTTTAATACTTGAGAAAAGTATATGTCTTGTATCTAGGAAGCATCCTCTCTCTCTCTCTCTCTCTCTCTCTCTCTCTCTCTCTCTCTCTCTCTCTATATATATATATATATATATATATATATATCTGATACAGATAACACAAGTAATTTGAATTTTGATGTATCCATAATTCATAGCTTTAAAGTTTGTTAGTAGAAATTTGAAGTTTGAACACTCAGTATCTATGTTGGCTCTCAAATAACAACACTTTTCACCAATTCTTAATAATCATAGAATTGTAGTCATGCCTGAGATTGGGATAACACTGTGAACATCAGTGCCAAGATCTAACCAATTGCACCACTTTTATACCTTGGGCACAAAGTCTGACCATACCAGGTAGGTCCTTCCATAAAATGTTTTGCACAAGTGATAATTTTAGCAGTTATATGTGCATGCTCTAATGATTCAGACCTTGATCCCATCTGTTAGTATGTAGTAGTCCATCTGTTAGTAAGTCATGAATTGCTATATTAACCGTCTCAAGGCATCCCTGTTAGTATGTAGTAGTCCACTTTGGGTACTGATATGGAGTCTCATTCTGCCCAAACATGCTACAAACCCTCGTATTGTAGGTTGGCCTATATCTATTTGCATGAGAATTTTCTTATGCCATGCCAAATGGTATGCCAATTTACCTAGGGATCAACGCCATATTAATTATATGAGATACCAATCCTTCACCAAGGTACAACATGCAGTATGCAAAAGGCAGTCTAGCGCACAAAGCTCTTGCCAATACAAGATCTAGAGGCTAATCGATTTGGCTCATGGAGAACATGGTTGCATATGGTGTTCATGTCAAAATAGTTATAAATTGTAATTGTTTTGGTAAAATATCATTGACTAGTAAATTGTGTGTGTATGATTAAGTTTAAACAATAAGTAAGTGAGCGCAGGCCATAATCATATTTGTCTAGGATGGCATCATATTCATACTCGTTTATATATCTGTTTAAGTAATTATAGAAAAATTGACAAATGACTAGGAAAATAATAATGCCCATCACATTTGTGGCTTATGTATTGCTTGTGCAGTAGCTTATGTACGAACCCAGAAATAACAATACAATTTGTTTAGTTATCTAGTGAAATACTATTAACTAAAAAATCATAAGCATATGATTAACTTCTTGTCCGAGAGGATATTGGTACGCGGACCATCCTCTACCGAGCGGTACCAGTGTTTTGACCTTGTATCGGGCGATATAGGGTCTGTACCAAGCGGTAATGATCAAAATCCGACCGTTATCAAGGTATACCAACTGATATGCTTCAGATTTTGATTGTTACCGAGGTGTATCGGTCGGTACGCCTCGAATTTTGATTGTTATCGAAGTGTATCATTCGGTACGTCCCGGTATTTTTGGACCGTTACCTTCAGGTATTTTTGGAGGTTTTTCAACTCTTGTTGGGTGTATTGCTGGTACGCCCCGACGGTATGCACCCATCAATACGGACCGAAATTGAGAATCTTGGTTTAAACAATAAGTAGGTGAATATTAGGCCATGAACAAGTTTGTCTAGGATGGCTCTGTATTCATGCTCATTTCAAATACCTGTTTAAATAATTATATATTAGGAATTGGCAAATTTCTAGGGAATTGATAAAGCATATCGTATTCTTCGTAATATGTGGGTATTGTGGCCATGTACCGAAGCAAAACAATGGGAATTTGATAAGCATTTGCTTATTCATCAAATTAAATCAAAATAACCAAAACCAATAGTCTTTTGACTATAGTAGTAGTAGACTATAAAGATTAAGATCCTAAACTATCTGCCAATTGTATAACAAATTGCTGTAAGATTTAATATTTATGTATTGTTAATCAAATCACGATATGCTCCATGATGTAGAATATATTGGTTTATGTGGTTATCATTAATCAAGTCATATTAGGTTTCAAATTAAGTAGTACTAAAACTGAATATATAAAATGTAATTATAGTGATTCTAGGAATAGATTAGAGAATATATTTAAGTTGGATGGACAAGAAGTCCCTTTAAGTAAAAGCCTTAGATATCTTGGATCAATTATTCAACAAGATGAAGAGATTGATGAAGATATTATTCATAGAGTAAAAATAGGATGGTTAAAATGACGAGAGGTGTCAGGAGTCTTATGTAATTATTGGATACCTTTGAGATTAAAAGATAAATTTTATAAGACAATTGTGGGACCAACAATGTTTTATGCATCTTAGTGTTGGGCAATTAAGAAACAACATATACAAAAAGTTTATATTGTTGATATGAGAATGTTGAGATGGATATCAAGAGTTACTAAGAAAGATAGGAAAAAAAATATTTTTATTCGTGAACAATTAGGTATTGCTTCGATAGAGGATAAGCTGAGAGAAAACCGTTTAAGATGGTATGAGCATGTGCTTAGGAAATATTCGAATATGATAGTTAGAAGAGATGAAATTATTAATGTTAGTGGTACGAGGAGAAGTAGAGGAAGATATAAAAAAACTTTAATATAAATTATAAATAAAGATTTAAGTACTCTGAACTTGACTAAACATATGACTCTTTACAAATCTTAATTGTGGCAAAAGATTCATGTAGCTAACCCTAAATAGTTATGACTTGTGCCTTTGTTGTTGTTGTTGTAGTATATTTTATGTTGAATTTTATTTCTATGCTTTCTAGAACTTGTGCATTGCATTTGTCTCACTAAAAGAAATGTTTCAGATTGTGTCAAAGAACCTATTTTGTATACAATCATAATAAGATTGTGTATAAGTTTGGCTCTTAGAATATCTGCAGGGTGGTATTGAACTCATTAGGTTAGTTTCTCTTGAGATCTGTTCTCCTGACTGGATTCATTCTCTTCTCTGCAGCCTCTTGTATCTGGGGCAGCACTAGGCTTGGAGGGACAGGTAAACTTGTCCGAAAATTTGGTTCCTTTTATTGCCATATATAAACCAATTTTGAGTTGAAAATTGTTCATTATTAATAGCTAAAAGTAACAACTTTGTTATGCAGCTTACTGTGTATAATTATAATGGAGGTCCATGTTATCGTTGCCTTTTTCCAACCCCACCACCTTCTGCAGCATGTCAAAGGTGTTCTGACAGTGGTGTTCTCGGGGTAGGTGAGTTGCATATAGTCTAGTTTCTTTTTTACTTGTTTGAAGATTGTGGAAGCTTATCTAATAAAATGAGAACTTCTTGATCAAATTTGAAGTATATTATATCATCAGTAATTTTGTTAAATTGCATATATTACAACATGTCATTATTGTCTGATTAGTTCCTGGGGTGATCGGATGTCTCCAAGCTCTGGAGGCTATTAAAGTTGCTAGTGCTGTTGGTGAACCTCTCTCTGGAAGAATGCTTCTTTTTGATGCATTATCTTCTCGAACTCGGACTGTATGTAACTTGATCCTTTCACTAAGGACTGTGTTCGTATCTATAAGCATTACGTTTTCCTCTTTTATGTAATTGTTTAAATCCTTTTGTGCAAAACATTGTTCTGTTCTCTTGATCTATTGTTAGGCATCTATAAATTTCATAAAATTACTTGAGTCTAAGATTCTGTACATTTTTATAGGTCAAGATTCGAGGAAGATCTCCAGCTTGTCTTATTTGTGGTGAAAATGCTGCATTTACTCGAGAAAATTTTCAAAGTTTTGATTATGAGAACTTCACACAATCTCCTATGTCTGATAAGGTAAGCTTGCTGCTTTGCACGATTTTCATAGTAAAATCTGATTCTTGTTTGGTCTAATTCTCTGAAGGCATAGACAACTCAATTTTGTGGTCAATAAAGTTACTTCTGGCTACTACACATTATCCTGTAGCTTAGCTATATCCTGAATAGTTTATATGCCACTAATTTCTGTTCTACAATGACTTCTGCAACTCATTATGAATTCGACAGCTATCATTTATGGTTGATTTTCCAAAACCCATTGTTGATCTGGTTGTGCGTGTCAATATGGCATTTGATGCAAGAAACAGATGTTTCCATTGGTTCCTACTGAAGTGCTAGGTTTCTCCCCTAGGTTAGGTTCTAGTTTCAGCAAAAAATATTTTATGAATATCTATTTAAGCAATATAAGATAATAGATTGTTGCATTTGCCCATGGCTTTGAAAAGGTTGGTAGCAAAAATATAATCCATAAGAGGCAGTTGGATTTGCATAATGAAGTCTTTCTAGATCTATATATATATGAATATATGTAGACTTAACATCCTAAAATGAATATGAGAAGAATAACAAGCTTAGATGAATGCTGGAGAAGCCAAAGATGAAATCCGATTTTATGCATATGAATATATATATATAATTAACATTCCTAAAATGGTAATTAGAAATATAACAAGCTTGGATGAATGCTGAAGAAACCAAAAGATGAAATCAGATGCGCTAGAAGCAGCTCATAAACTTTTGTTTGGTTCTGTATTTGAATTGTAGAAGTTTTCCAAGTTTGATCACATCCAGCTTGACATCACTATTTACAGTCTAAGCCTCTCTATTTGGAGTTCATAATAAAATCAAATAAACAAGTTGCTGGACTTAGTAAAGTAAAGCTAATAATCTGCAAAATTGATTCCAGCAGGAAATTGGATAGAAAGAAGAAGATAAGTAGAGGAGAAAGAACGAAAAATATAGGAAAAAGGATGACTTCCTTTCCAGCATAATGGTCCTAGTGTATGCTACTGTTAAATTGACCGATAAAAAGAATCTCATGACTACTTTTCTCAATTATTTCTGCTGGATAGACTTTTTCGTTTCAGTTTCTCTTTCTTTCTTTAGAAAAAGAGGTTGTCTCTAGTTGGGACTGGGTTTATAAAACTTGAGCAGTACTTGAATTGTACAAACAAGACTAGTCCATTTTCCTTTACTAAAGTTAAATCATCAAACGGTACTCTGATATCTAGATTGGCTAATTCTATAAATGCATAATCTTCTGTCGGACAAGTTGTTCCATAAACCTAAACTAAAACTGATTCATCGGAACACCTCGATCTGCCTATGCTGCTTCTTCTAGAGTAGCTGTGCCTAGTAGCTTTGTATATAACTATACAAAGTAGCTTTGTATGAACAAGTATCTGTGTCGAATAACTATACAAAGTAGGTTTCAGAATGATGATAGTATGGTTATATCCTTGTACAAAAAACCAAAATTATCCACTGGAGACCAAATCTATGTTGGAAATAATGCAGTATTTTCACACTACAGGATACTCGGTTCTTTTATCATATGATGATATGATTTCAAATAGACAGTATCAGTGCTGACCATTGTTGTTCAATTTATGTTGGGTTAGTTCTGTATCTGACATAGGTTGGCTTGTTCATCTCCAATTACAATTACGTAATGTTACTCCCTAGATTACTATGTTACATTTTTTCATTGATTTTTTTTTTCAGTTGTGTACACTTTGTGGCAACCAAAATGCCTAAGATTTTTGATCTGCAAATTTAATTGGATGCAGTCATCTGAGAAACTGAACCTGATTCCAGAAAGCTCCCGCATCACCGGTAAGGAATATAATGAAATTGTTAATACTGGTGAGCCACATGTACTGGTGGATGTAAGGCCAGTACACCACTTCAAAATTGCAGCTATTCCCAAGTCAATGAACATTCCACTATCCAATTTGGAGGATAAGCTTTCAACCATCGATTCAGCTCTGAAGCAAGCAGCACAAGATTCTGGCAAGTGTGCTTCCCTGTTTGTAGTTTGTAGAAGAGGCAATGATTCCCAGAGAGCTGTTGACTACCTGAGCAAAAATGGTTTTCCTTTGGCCAAAGATATCGTGGGGGGGCTCCAATCTTGGTCTCAAGATGTTGACCACACATTTCCCTCTTACTAGGGAACTCATGTGGAATTTATGCTGCAAATCTAGATGATCTTTTGGTGTCATTACTTGGTTCCTGCTAAAGTGGACAACCTCAAGTGACACAAGTCAGATTGTAATGTGGTTAAATGTCGGGTAATTTATAAGTTTGTATGTTAATACTCATCTACTAGATTTTGTTTTTTTGGATGTGCACAAAAGCAAAGTGAATAGAAACTTGCGGAAAAAAAATACTTGGTTGCATGGACGCAAGCATATCATCAAAATTTTCAGCAATATCTTCATGAATGTTGTTCATGTCAATCAATCCAAAGAGATAATATTATAGGAGTTTTCCTAAAAATTCAGACAAAAATAATTCATATGAGAAGGTTGGGCTCGATACGGTCCTCTTCTCCGTCAAATTGGTGGGACCCCATCTGATCAAGCTGGTTATAGCCCTTGCACAATGGGTTGGGCCGGTTGTGGTCGCCGTCCTACCTGAAAGAGGTATACTTGGGTCAGCTTTCGACGCTTAATCTAAACCCCTTGCGCCCGCGATGCGTCTCGCGACCAAGCTCCTCCGCCACCATCGCCGCCTCCTTCTTCGTCCTCTCTCTTCCTCCTACCCTCTCTTTGCCCCTCCCCAATACCATAGTCACACCCCTTCTCTGCTATGTTCCGATCACTCCTCGATTACCTTCAACCCTGGTCGTCGACCTGATAACTCGTTCCGATCCTTCTCCTGGTTCGCCTGGAACCCGGCTTCGGACAATGACCGAGACGGAGGCGGAGAGACGCGTGAAGATGGAAACTTCGGAAGCTCGGAGTCGGGATCAGAGTTCAGCCCGCTCGGCGGCTCTCCGACTGGAGTGGAGCCCTCGATTATGGGGCTTGACGGGCCTGGAATGGTGGAGGAAGTGGCCGGCGAGAGCGTTTGGAGTTACCCGATGCGCGCGGTTATCTCGCTTCTTGATGGGTTCCACGATTTTAGTGGCCTTCCATGGTAATAACTCCTAAAGGGCCCATCCTTATGATTAATCTATGCCTTCTTCTGCTCGATGAGTCGTCAGTTTGTCAACAACGTTTTTAAAGGCCTGAGATTTTGGAGATAGGCTCGCTAAACAGCGAAAATAATTTACGGGTTCTTGAAGTTTGATTCGTTGAGTTGATGTCCTTGACAATTCCTATCATTACCTTACAAACACCATATCTCAATTTCAAATTTCTGAAGCCATTTTTTCGTTTACTTGTATTTGTACATCATCAAGTGTTATATTTTCGTTTGCTTGATTGTTATATTTTCGTTTTTCAAATTTCAAATTTTGACCATAGGCAAAATCAAAGGTTGTTTCATCCTACTACGGTTTACTTGTATTTGTAAATCATCAAGTGTTTCATTTTATATTTATTGGTTTTCTGTCTATTGGTACACTGTTGAGCTTGTTTCCTCATTGAAGCTACCTTAATCTTTCAATTCTAATGTCATTAGATTTCTGTGGTTAACTCTATAGTGCATCATTACTTCATTATTGTCACAGTCCGATGGACTATTGTTTACACTTTTTGGGCGGATAATATTTTGCACCTGTTCTGCAGCTTATCATCATTTTGATCAATGTTTTTATTTCCACTTTTTTGGACTGCATTGCCCGCTGTTGTACATGAAACCAAGACACCATATATCAACACGGGACTCGTAGCAGTCCCTGATCAGACTTCTATTTGACATGACCATATATCAACACCATATACCGGCTAATCAACACATGATATTCCGGCATGCTGTTCGACATGACCAAAGTAAGAGGGAGAGAGGAGGAGGAGATAGTGGAGGAAGAAGAGTGGGAGAAGGACGTGAAGGAGTACCAGATGAAGAAGTGGTGAGGACAAGACAACAGGAGGTGTGATGAGAGAGATTAATAGAGAGAGAGATAGAAAGGAGTATGAGAAGAATAAAATAAAAAGACATTTGTCAATGGTTCGTCATCTCAGGTACGAGACCCATCTTAGTGATCTATTAGACTGGTACATTCTGGTCAATACTAGTGTATCGACACACGTTACACCGATATGTATTGGTGTTTAAGCAAGGAAGAAAATGAGGGAGAAGAGGAAGGGGCAATGGAGGAATAGAGGAGGAAGGAGAAAGGAAGAAGGAAGAAGATGAAGCGGTGGAGGAGAAAGAAGAAGAAAGAAGAGGAGGAGAAAAAGCAATGATAACATACCTAGGAAGCAATGGCAGCATCGAAGCAGTAGTAGCAATAGAGGTAGTGTCAAAGTGACATCGTACGCAAGAAGAGGGCTTGCATTTGTGAGCCCTAATTTGGTCTTTTTTCTTTTTTAGCACTGAGTTGGATGAGGTCCATCGCTCATTCGTTTTTTTATTATTTTAATCGGACCACCCGAAATGGGGGTGGTTGATGTATCGACCCACGCCCAGACCAGTACATATCGCTCGTATCGTACCGCTTCGGGTGGTACAATAGTCCTTGCTTTTCGCTATAAAAAAAGTTGATAGGGGTCGGCCAATAAGCTTGGTTTTTTACCTAGACCGAGTGGTAAGTTGGTTTGAATTGGATCAAGCTGTCATGAACTTAGTTGGAATTGTCTAAGTAGTGAGGCACCCTTATGTTATCCGTCTACAAAGGGTCAGTCTAGTTACAACCTAGCTCAGGTCTCGAAGAATCTATAAAAGAGCAAATTGATTAGCTCGAAAACGAGCGACAAACAAGTCTTGATGTCTTGCGAAGATGATAGTTTTACAAACAATCCAATAAACACAAGGTGTGCAAGAAAGAAAAAAGAGAAAGGAGAAAGTAAGAACCTTCGAAAGAAAATGAACAGTCGCAAGTCTGCAAATGACTGCTCACTAGATGACGGGTGCATTAGAAAATAACTGTAGGCTTAACGTGCAAACTTGTGAATCCAATCAATATCCAACACTACCCTATACCCTTATCCAGTCTTATGCCACCTGAGTGTTTATGGGGTGCTGAGATGGTTGACATTTTGCTCCGCATCATAGCCTATAGAAAACAGCCCATGACACACGAAAATTAGGCCATTCTAGGATAGTTTTGTCCATTCTGGTGAGCAGTCGTTTTGCAGCCCTGCGAACTGTTCTTGCTCACAATTTTCAAGCAAAAACACACAAAACCAGGACAAAGCATATTGCCAAACATATGTACAAGTAAACAAAAACGACGAAAGGTCCGTTGACGAACGGCCAATGGAATGCTTTAACACTAGCCATTGGCCTATATATTGTCCGTTGACGAAGGTGTTGTGTGTGTGCGACAACCGTCTGTGACAGAGCAGTAAGGAACAGCTCGTGTATCGGTTTTGGGTTGGACTAGTAATCTTTGGATGATACGTACCAGTTCACTCAATATTTAAAATCATGTGTGGAATGCTTTAACACTAGCCATTGGCCTATATATTGCACAAGATTGGTTTACAATGAATATAAAACAATGGCTTTTTACTTCCCTAGTGATGTTGTATTTGATATTTTTCAGTAGTAACATGAATATTAATGATGAGAACATGGATGGAACAAACATGCATTTGTTTATATTTAATTACCATATTTAAACTCTTGAAGAGCTTAATTGATAAGCGTTGCCTCTTATCTTCCAAGTTGTGCAATATTAATTCTTTAAGAGCTTACATAAAACTAATTTTCATGATAGCAAGCATCTCATGTGGCAAGCCAATTAGACAAATGTCTAACGTAGGGACATTGCAATTGTGAAAAGAAACAATTTTAGCATGTTCACCATGTTAAAATCTCATGATCTTTCATTGGCCTGTCTTTATTTATGCAAACTTTTTACTGCTTATGCTTTTAGTATATGCTTTAGATTCTACTATAATACTGGTCACACTCTATAGCAAGTATGATAATCTGGTGATGTACTGATGTACTGACTGCCTGCTTTGTAATGTTGATGGAAAACTCAATAAGTCAAATGCTTGCGAGTAATAGCAATACTTCATTTAATTGTTTGCATAAATAAAGTTGATTTTCTTTTGTTTTACATATTCTGTGTAATTCCATTGACCAAATCTTCACAAAATAATTTTTCATTATAAGTAACATGAATGAGTATTTTTCTACTAATATTTCACCATGCCATTCTTTGACCTTTTAGACACCACTACAGGTGGGTTATAATCTCCACTTCTACATTGGCTCTTCGGCTATCCCTACTTCCTATGCTTATTGTGCAGTTAAGGAAAGCTCAAGAAATTGCTTTGTTTTTCCCAAAATGTAAGAAATTTTTTTCATCTTGTGAAAATTCTTATATTGATAGTTGGGCAGTGTAGTTGCATGTAATTCGATACATGTGTCTTCTTTGGAATGCTAGATAGTGGTGGATGCAACACAGACTTGTAGTGCATACTCACCTTCAATGAACACGAGTACTTATACATATATTGGTGCATAGTTTTAACTAGGCAAATCACATTCCTAAGTAATAATTGATGTACTATTTTGATGTAGTGGGAGAGAATGATTCTTAATCTAAGTGTAGGATTTAAGATCCAGATCAGCTAAATTGTGGGATCCCTCATCATATTCATGAGGAATTTGCTCATGATCGACAAGAAACAGTTGCTAATAAGCAAGTTGGGAATCCGTCAACATTGGTTGGAATGAAGGTTCAGAACTCCAAATCGGCTGATTGAATTCCCATCCATCCAATTTATTTGGGTATGGCTTGATTGACCAGTTTATCTAACAAAATTTTGATATTTAGAAACATATCTATTGAATGGTGGAAGATCTTCTTAGTATCAATTTTAAGAATAAGGGAAACATTCAAAACTATTCTAACTATAAAGTAATTAATATAACAAGTCATACTATGAAATTTTAGGAAAGAATGATTGAAGGTAGAATAAGATGTGAAACAAATATTTTTGATCGATTTGGATTTGTACCTGAAAGATCAGCAACAGAAGTAAGAACTGCATTGCATATAGTTTTATTAATTAAAGAACTATGATAGAATCTTTAAAGATTTATTATGATGTGTTTTAGAAAAGAAATATACTCTATATTAAGAAAAAGTTTGTACTTATATAATGTAATTCACCTTGCTTTTCTCAAGTTAGATTTGTTGGTAATTTTACAGTCAATATACTCAATGCATACACTTGACTTCTTGATCATTTTCTTCCATACTTAAGGTATTTCGTAATGCAGTATCCCTCGGCATAATAGTTAGTTCACTTCCTTTGATTTTTTTTTTTTTTTCATTTTGGCTTTATTGGGTACATAAGTACTGACTATAGATTTGGACTATGGTTTTCTGATTATTTATTCACTTTTTAAGTGCCACCTCCATTTCCACCACCTCTATCAGGAAGGAGTTTCAGAGAACAATATATGCTTTTCCAAAAGAAAAGAAGAGAACTTGGGTGTCCAACATATTTGTGGAACTTTGCATTCTTCACTGTCCAGGTAAACCTATCGTGTCACTTATTGAACATAATATTGGTGTAAGTGGTTGTTTTTTGTCAAATTTCTGCAACAATAAACTCTGGTAGATCAGTTGTTAACATAATATCATATAAATTTCTGAACTAATCAGTGATTTTTTATGGATATTAGATACTTGGGAAATACATATAACAGACCATATCTGATTAGACTTGTAGATAGTCTATTTACGTGTAATAGAGAATGTTTTGCTCATGCTTGTTGACTTTATTGGTTTTTGCTACTAATGAACCGTTGTGCTTGGTTTTAAACTTGAATTTGTACTTATCTTTATGTTTCACAACACATCTGGTCTCCATCTTCTGATGTTCTATAGCTTGGTATAATATAATACTTACTATCTTATATCAGTCTAAATTATTCGTTTTGTGATCCTTCACCTAGATAATTCTAGGACACCTAGATAATTACTTGGATCTCACCTTTACAAGGGATCAAACCCAGAATCTCTTCAAGATGGGTAGAGGAAATCAAACACCAGGCGAAGGCCCTGTCGGTTAGTCCATACCATTATTCAGTTGTACTGCTGTCTGCTAATAGTCAAATCTTGGGATATCGAAACCAACAAAGCATCTGGCTAGAAACAATGAAATCAGGCCTGTGGCTAGCAAATTAGCTTCTGTAGCTTGATGTTTAGTATGTTAACATTTATTACGACATCTTTATAGCTTGTTTTTCTTCTAGATTTTTTGGATATATCATCTAGTGTCAATAGACAAAGGTAACTTATGATCAAAAGTTGAACATTTTGATCAGGTCTCTTCTACTGTTTAATCTTATGTTACTTGTCTTTTAGTGACATGACTTTGTTTACAGGTACCTTGCTTTTTGTTGTGGATGACTAGTATTCGAAGAATGTGCCTTGATAATCACCCTGGCTTTGATACTGTAAGGATATTATCTTGAATAACTGTCAGTACTGCAAAGTGTTCTTGAAAGAGTGCTAGTGTTATATTCAATCTGGGCAATGCTTTCTTTCATGGAATTTATGATTTTTCATCCATATTTTGCTTAGTTCATTCTCTTACACAACTGGCAATGGATTACGATGGTGCAAGTATGTTTTAGTTATTTTCGTGCAGGAAAAAGATTCTGAAATTGCTTCCTTTGTGCAATGTCCTCATGGTAGTCTTAACATTGGTTGATTGGTGAGTTAGCATTGGACTTAACAATTAGTGAGCTTGCATTGGGCCCAGAATTTGTTGATTGGTGCAATGTGTCTATATGTTAGAGGTTGAAATTTTAAAAGCTCCAACAGGACCAGCAAAAATGTTGATGAAAAGATTTACAACATGTTTCAATGTCCTTGTATAATTGGTTTGCTGTTCAATGTAGTTGTTTTAGATGATCTTCTCTTATGATGGTGCTTGGGCATGCACCTTTTTAGTTTTTTTATGGTCTAAAAATTTCAAATATGGGACTATTTTTGTTTCCTTCTATGATGTATCCCCCTAACTTTGCGTATCTTCCACTTTAGATGTTAGTGATGATGTTATCAGACTATCAGTTCATATTCATATTGACAATCACCTCTTCAAGCATCAATTACAGTCCATGAGGCTTTGTCAAACTTCAAATGTATCTGAGGATCATGCTCAAAATAGATTCTTTTTCTTTTTGATACTATAATTTGTGTCTAGCCTCAGTATCTGGAGTTTACATATCAGTCACATAGACTAATGCTGGTTGGATTGGAAGATGTGAATAATTACCTGTAGGTTTTTTTGTGGGACCAATGTATAGCAGAACAAATGTAGAAAAAAGAGATAATGGAAGAAACAATAGTGGCAGAAAAGAATTTATAGAATCTGGTGTCCTCAAAAGATTTCTTTGATAACTGCAACTTTTACTTCCACCTTGTACAGCATGGCATATCTTTTTAAAGAAGCACAATGATGTTCCCTTTTTCATTTACGAACTTGAAATAGTGAAAACAAAGGGATTAAGGCACTAGTCAAGATCTATAAATCAAGAATTTAAAGTTGCAAGTGATTTTGCCAGAAAGGACATCTGGTTCCTCTATAGTTGTATCCTAAGGGCTTAATAACATTCCCAACTCATTGCTGAGATGGGTTCCAAATGCATCAGTTATATTGACAACAAGTCTAGAATCGTAATGGTTCTGAATATTATCAAATGAGTATTGTTGATAATTACCTGAAATTCCATGAGGAAAAGGTGGACTAGTCCATATTACTATGTGACACAATTGTTTAACATGCAATTGCGCAATCTGATCCTATGCTTATTTCAGCATCACATAAGATGTGACTTCTGACAATTGGACAAGCATTCTTCTAAATACCGAATAATATGTTAGAAGAATGTTGTCCACCCCTTTTTAGCCAGCTAGTGAAGGAATAAAAAACTAAATTGTGGAGAATGTTGTCCACCCCTTTTTAACCAGGTAGTGGTGAAGAAGCAATAATATGTTGAAATCGAAGATACAACCATGGCTCCAGGAGGTAAATATATTGGCTGTAGTTTCAAGTCGTCTGCTCTATTTTATCAACAACAATGAAGTCAAAAGACCCATTTTGCCTGGTTATATGTTTGATATAAGAATAGTGGCAATGAAAATATGACTCTACCAGGATCTAACTAATATAAGGTTAGGTTATTTTTTATATAAGTTCTCAGAAATTTAATCAAGGAAATAATGTAACTGGCACAAGCATTAAGATGATGAGATACATAATTTAAAAGTGCATTGGAAATGGGTAGTGCCCGTACTGTAAGGATTAAACCTTTTTGGTCTGCGAGTTTCATGAAGGCTTGAAATTGCTGCATTAGGTAAAAAGGTTTCTAGTTGTGACAAAATATATTCTTCAGCATGACTTGCATTCATATTAAGAGCACTATGATCATATCTGTTCTTACACTAAACCATTGTTACTACTAAATGTATATTATGGTGCAGTACATTTTGCTAAGTCTTCCCTGCTTGTTAATCTGGTTGAAAATTCATGTTTGTCGCTTTGTTGCTCTATGCTATAACTGTTATGCTGGAATCAACATGATGTCAAACATTTTGTATTCATGGAACTTTCAAATTTGTGAAATGTTGCTATGTCCAGTATGAGTTTTCAATCCTTTTACCTTGTATATTGAGTTTCTGATTAATAATTATTCAGGGTGGTATGCTGTGGTTCCAAAATTTGACTGATTTTCCAAGTGGGACTCTGGGTTTTGTATTTCCTATCTTGATCTCTGGACTGCATTATGTCAATGTTCAGGTACTTATGTCATTTTTTTTCCTTTTAAGATACAGAATTTAATTTTGTCATGTTAGCCTTCACATTTTATGATCCGCAAGCATTCCAACTGGCTACATTGTATGCAATTACTTCTCTAGTTCAGTATTACACTGATATGCTCTATCTATAATTGTTTGCTAATTAAAAGAAAGCTTACTACCTTCAGATCTCAACACTCTAATAAATTTCTTCTTTTAATTTGTTTATAAATTAAAGAAAGCTTACACTGATGTGCCACATTATGTTTATAAATATTTTATAATTCTCTAACATGGCATCATGGATTACTGTAACAAAGTAAATGAAGTAATGCAATTGATCAATCATGTTAAACCCTTTATCAGGGTTATGTGGTTGACATAAACTGGCACTTTGTTCTAGGAACAAGAAAAACTAGATCTTATCCTTATTATAATTTTCATTGTTAAAGCTTATATGAATTATGATGATCAAAGTTTTTTGGGCACATAGAGGAAGAATTATCAACATCAAACTTCATATTAGTTAGATCCTCAGAAAAGAGTTCTCAAAAGGCACTTTTTGAGACATGGGTAGGATGTAGGACTATGTAATGGTATCACCGCCTTTCTCACTCAGCATCTTTGGCTTCTTCACTAAGTCCACATTCAAGTCCATTTGGATCACCAGAATCGTATTATAAATGATGCGGGTTTAAGAAGGCACTGAAACACAGTTTGTTGTCAATACACTCTGCACTGGAATAGTTAGGTTTGTCAATAATGTTTGTTCCTACTTGTACATACCAGTATGCAGGCACTGGAATGATGATACCACTCAAGTCTTTTTAAAGGCCAAATAATTTAAAGCCATTGTTTGATCAACTATATTGAGGCCTTCCTTTTGGTCCTATGTCACTACACGTATTGATCAGTAAATATTTGGTCATGGAATATATGCATATCTGAGAAATAATCAACCAATACTTCTATGTTTACTATATAACAATAAAAATTGATTGCTTAGACTTTTGGCATTACAATATTCTAAAAATGACGCTTTTGAATTCTTGAGGAACTGGTCAACCCTTAGCTGATATGTTTGCATTGGCAGTTTATATGTCACATATTTTCAAGTGTTATTTATACATAGACCTGTGGTAATTTGTGCTTCTAGCTTCTCAGCAACAGATTTAGAAAGTGATTGTGTAGCAAGTCAGTTGAAAAAGAATGGCACAAGTGTACAGATTCTGTTACATTATGGGTACTTCAAAACAATATCAAATGCTAGCTTAAATTTGCTATCATGCTAGATGAAACAACCATTTACCATTTTTTCAATTTGTCATGGCTTATATTTATTTCATATTATGATAAAAGCTAAGTAGTCATCACCACCTATGTTCACATTCTTTCAAAGAAATTAGTTTTATTCTAAGACTCAAGTAGAAGGAAATGGGAAAAAGAGAAACAACCTCCAACCTGCCTCCTACTGCATGCGTGCCTGTCACTGATACTTATGCATGGACAGATGGACTGCATTGGTCCCTTCTATGTGACCTTTCCTGAGATAGGACTTTCGTTGGCCAGAAGGTTTCTTCTATGTGACTTTCAAAATTACTGGTATTTGTCTCTAGCTATCATAACTGACATTTACAAGCTATCAGTCAGAGAGTGCTTCTAAATGTAACCATTGCCTCTCTGCAACTTCTTGGTGTTTGTTATTTGCTCATTTTCTAGAAATATATTAACAAACTTATTCATTAGATATAGCTTTAACATTTAAAATGCATAGTTTTGAGTCTTTTGACGATGATCTACATTTCTTTTCCTTACAGATTTCTTTCGGAACAATCCGGTCCAGGAACTTGCAAGGCATTCTAGGATTATTGACAAAAGTAAGTTGGGTAAAGGTTTCCTTCTTATATTCGCATAATGTTAGTTAAGATAAGTGGAAACAATTTGACAATCCAGGACGCATGTTATTAAAAATTTTTGACAAGCAACTGCTGACATCATATTTTGGTTAGAATTTTCACTTAAAAATTATATATTAAAAGGTTATAGAAAATTTACATAAAATGGTTAAATATAGACGCAAAATATTATATCATAGGATATGATTTGGGTTCAATTTATGATGCAGTACTACAAGGTTTATCTGGACATTATGGCGATCCCTCTACTTTTTATTGGATTCCATATTCCTCAGGTTGGTTACTCATTCTCTATTTTACTGGGTTATGTTTCAATATCCATGATTATATGCATATATGTTCAGATTCTCTTCACACAGTCTTAAGCTAAGTTTCATTACTTTGTGACTTAACCTCAACTAGACTAGCTCGAGGTTGCTAGGCCATCACATTTTGGACGAGTGGGTTCTTCCTCGTGCTAGGATGTTTCTTTTCTTCTTTAATCTCGATGATAATATCAAGAGAAATACACTAATCGCCCCTTAACATGCTATGATTAAGCCTAATTACCCCAAATTGTCTCTAAAACTAAGGTAATGGCCCTAATTGACACTAATCACCCTTAACATGCTATGATTAGGCCCTAATTTGCCGTAAAAGTAAGATATTCCCCCTATTTGGCCCTAAATTATAAAGGATGACACTAATAAATATTAAGTAGCTATAATTAGGAATAATTATCTCTACTTCAAGCATCAATTACAGTCCATGAGGCTTTGTCAAACTTCAAATGTATCTGAGGATCATGCTCAAAATAGATTCTTTTTCTTTTTGATACTATAATTTGTGTCTAGCCTCAGTATCTGGAGTTTACATATCAGTCACATAGACTAATGCTGGTTGGATTGGAAGATGTGAATAATTACCTGTAGGTTTTTTTGTGGGACCAATGTATAGCAGAACAAATGTAGAAAAAAGAGATAATGGAAGAAACAATAGTGGCAGAAAAGAATATATAGAATCTGGTGTCCTCAAAAGATTTCTTTGATAACTGCAACTTTTACTTCCACCTTGTACAGCATGGCATATCTTTTTAAAGAAGCACAATGATGTTCCCTTTTTCATTTACGAACTTGAAATAGTGAAAACAAAGGGATTAAGGCACTAGTCAAGATCTATAAATCAAGAATTTAAAGTTGCAAGTGATTTTGCCAGAAAGGACATCTGGTTCCTCTATAGTTGTATCCTAAGGGCTTAATAACATTCCCAACTCATTGCTGAGATGGGTTCCAAATGCATCAGTTATATTGACAACAAGTCTAGAATCGTAATGGTTCTGAATATTATCAAATGAGTATTGTTGATAATTACCTGAAATTCCATGAGGAAAAGGTGGACTAGTCCATATTACTATGTGACACAATTGTTTAACATGCAATTGCGCAATCTGATCCTATGCTTATTTCAGCATCACATAAGATGTGACTTCTGACAATTGGACAAGCATTCTTCTAAATACCGAATAATATGTTAGAAGAATGTTGTCCACCCCTTTTTAGCCAGCTAGTGAAGGAATAAAAAACTAAATTGTGGAGAATGTTGTCCACCCCTTTTTAACCAGGTAGTGGTGAAGAAGCAATAATATGTTGAAATCGAAGATACAAGCATGGCTCCAGGAGGTAAATATATTGGCTGTAGTTTCAAGTCGTCTGCTCTATTTTATCAACAACAATGAAGTCAAAAGACCCATTTTGCCTGGTTATATGTTTGATATAAGAATAGTGGCAACGAAAATATGACTCTACCAGGATCTAACTAATATAAGGTTAGGTTATTTTTTATACAAGTTCTCAGAAATTTAATCAAGGAAATAATGTAACTGGCACAAGCATTAAGATGATGAGATACATAATTTAAAAGTGCATTGGAAATGGGTAGTGCCCGTACTGTAAGGATTAAACCTTTTTGGTCTGCGAGTTTCATGAAGGCTTGAAATTGCTGCATTAGGTAAAAAGGTTTCTAGTTGTGACAAAATATATTCTTCAGCATGACTTGCATTCATATTAAGAGCACTATGATCATATCTGTTCTTACACTAAACCATTGTTACTACTAAATGTATATTATGGTGCAGTACATTTTGCTAAGTCTTCCCTGCTTGTTAATCTGGTTGAAAATTCATGTTTGTCGCTTTGTTGCTCTATGCTATAACTGTTATGCTGGAATCAACATGATGTCAAACATTTTGTATTCATGGAACTTTCAAATTTGTAAAATGTTGCTATGTCCAGTATGAGTTTTCAATCCTTTTACCTTGTATATTGAGTTTCTGATTAATAATTATTCAGGGTGGTACGCTGTGGTTCCAAAATTTGACTGATTTTCCAAGTGGGACTCTGGGTTTTGTATTTCCTATCTTGATCTCTGGACTGCATTATGTCAATGTTCAGGTACTTATGTCATTTTTTTTCCTTTTAAGATACAGAATTTAATTTTGTCATGTTAGCCTTCACATTTTATGATCCGCAAGCATTCCAACTGGCTACATTGTATGCAATTACTTCTCTAGTTCAGTATTACACTGATATGCTCTATCTATAATTGTTTGCTAATTAAAAGAAAGCTTACTACCTTCAGATCTCAACACTCTAATAAATTTCTTCTTTTAATTTGTTTATAAATTAAAGAAAGCTTACACTGATGTGCCACATTATGTTTATAAATATTTTATAATTCTCTAACATGGCATCATGGATTACTGTAACAAAGTAAATGAAGTAATGCAATTGATCAATCATGTTAAACCCTTTATCAGGGTTATGTGGTTGACATAAACTGGCACTTTGTTCTAGGAACAAGAAAAACTAGATCTTATCCTTATTATAATTTTCATTGTTAAAGCTTATATGAATTATGATGATCAAAGTTTTTTGGGCACATAGAGGAAGAATTATCAACATCAAACTTCATATTAGTTAGATCCTCAGAAAAGAGTTCTCAAAAGGCACTTTTTGAGACATGGGTAGGATGTAGGACTATGTAATGGTATCACCGCCTTTCTCACTCAGCATCTTTGGCTTCTTCACTAAGTCCACATTCAAGTCCATTTGGATCACCAGAATCGTATTATAAATTATGCGGGTTTAAGAAGGCACTGAAACACAGTTTGTTGTCAATACACTCTGCACTGGAATAGTTAGGTTTGTCAATAATGTTTGTTCCTACTTGTACATACCAGTATGCAGGCACTGGAATGATGATACCACTCAAGTCTTTTTAAAGGCCAAATAATTTAAAGCCATTGTTTGATCAACTATATTGAGGCCTTCCTTTTGGTCCTATGTCACTACACGTATTGATCAGTAAATATTTGGTCATGGAATATATGCATATCTGAGAAATAATCAACCAATACTTCTATGTTTACTATATAACAATAAAAATTGATTGCTTAGACTTTTGGCATTACAATATTCTAAAAATGACGCTTTTGAATTCTCGAGGAACTGGTCAACCCTTAGCTGATATGTTTGCATTGGCAGTTTATATGTCACATATTTTCAAGTGTTATTTATACATAGACCTGTGGTAATTTGTGCTTCTAGCTTCTCAGCAACAGATTTAGAAAGTTATTGTGTAGCAAGTCAGTTGAAAAAGAATGGCACAAGTGTACAGATTCTGTTACATTATGGGTACTTCAAAACAATATCAAATGCTAGCTTAAGTTTGCTATCATGCTAGATGAAACAACCATTTACCATTTTTTCAATTTGTCATGGCTTATATTTATTTCATATTATGATAAAAGCTAAGTAGTCATCACCACCTATGTTCACATTCTTTCAAAGAAATTAGTTTTATTCTAAGACTCAAGTAGAAGGAAATGGGAAAAAGAGAAACAACCTCCAACCTGCCTCCTACTGCATGCGTTCCTGTCACTGATACTTATGCATGGACAGATGGCCTGCATTGGTCCCTTCTATGTGACCTTTCCTGAGATAGGACTTTCGTTGGCCAGAAGGTTTCTTCTATGTGACCTTCAAAATTACTGGTATTTGTCTCTAGCTATCATAACTGACATTTACAAGCTATCAGTCAGAGAGTGCTTCTAAATGTAACCATTGCCTCTCTGCAACTTCTTGGTGTTTGTTATTTGCTCATTTTCTAGAAATATATTAACAAACTTATTCATTAGATATAGCTTTAACATTTAAAATGCATAGTTTTGAGTCTTTTGACGATGATCTACATTTCTTTTCCTTACAGATTTCTTTCGGAACAATCCGGTCCAGGAACTTGCAAGGCATTCTAGGATTATTGACAAAAGTAAGTTGGGTAAAGGTTTCCTTCTTATATTCGCATAATGTTAGTTAAGATAAGTGGAAACAATTTGACAATCCAGGACGCATGTTATTAAAAATTTTTGACAAGCAACTGCTGACATCATATTTTGGTTAGAATTTTCACTTAAAAATTATATATTAAAAGGTTATAGAAAATTTACATAAAATGGTTAAATATAGATGCAAAATATTATATCATAGGATATGATTTGGGTTCAATTTATGATGCAGTACTACAAGGTTTATCTGGACATTATGGCGATCCCTCTACTTTTTATTGGATTCCATATTCCTCAGGTTGGTTACTCATTCTCTATTTTACTGGGTTATGTTTCAATATCCATGATTATATGCATATATGTTCAGATTCTCTTCACACAGTCTTAAGCTAAGTTTCATTACTTTGTGACTTAATGATAATTGGAGTTCATAGAACATATCTAATTTTTGTTTACTTGCATTAAGTTTGTGAATCCTACATTTCATGTGACTAGATTTGGAAGTAGAATTCTGAAAATATAATGCTTGATGAGCTTAAATACTTCAATTGCTGCTTATCTTGACATTCGTAGGAGGAAATCAACTAGCTTCTATAGCATTTTTTGCATTGAAATTGGGTGTCTTTAAACTATTTGAAGAATATGTGAAATAGAATTTGATCAAAATTGTGTCATGCTTGGAGGCCAAGACAGTTCACAAATTCTGGAGAGTGAAAAAAGAAAAGAGGATATCCTTTGCTATAGTGCTAAAGTTTCTAGGAACCTTAATCATCATTCTCAGTAGCTTCTTCCCTGTTAAGATTAATCAAACCATAGTTACAAACATGTCAAAATCTAACTAAAATGTAGAAGGATGATAAATACCTTTAATTGAAGAGATCTTTGACCCAATGACTCGTTTGACCACTTTAATCCCTCCAATTGGTGCTTTTATCATCGATTAGGATGCTTAATTAAGAGAGGGAGAAGTGAGTGAGAAAGAGAATGGGAAAGTTGTGTGAGTGAGACAGAATGAAATAGGGGAGTTAGGAAGGATTTAAAGAGTTGAACCATGCTCAAAATGGGGTCCAACGATCAAATTGATCATTGGACCAAATTAAATCCTAGCCCTTGATGCGGTTCAGTCGAGATCCGATCGTTACCAAATAATGGTCGTGTTTCGACCGTATCGCCCGATATTTGGGGTGTACTGGGCGGTAAAAGCCTGCCCAGTATATTCAGGCCAATACGGGTGATCCTGCGTGCCAATCGTAGGTTGGACTGATACATACTGCTTATACCATATTCGTATTGGGTGAAATTGCATTCCTTTCTATTTTATTTTAGAATTAATTATTGGGACATCTAAAATATGTATTTAATGTTTAGCTCTGATTTATTTCTGAAGTCTTTTATTTGGATTGCAGGGAAGTTTGGTGTATTGGGTGACCAACAGTTCCCTGACCCTATTTCAGGTTTGTACTGTATACACTTAATTTCAGTAATAGCATGATGTCTCGTGATCGATACTCTTATCAACCCATATTAAGGAGTGTGTTCTTCTGTAGTGATGCTTGTACTTTTTTATTTTTTATTTGATTTTTGTTTCATGTATCAAGCTCCTAAGAACCTATGAATCAGCAGATTTATTTTACCTGAGCTTATCGTAGATTCCTTGTTTTATTGTGCTTCTTTGTTTCTTGATACTTTGTTTAGGTCATTTTTTATCTACAACTTGATTTAGAGTACTGTTATTGAGTGAGCCTTGGCATCACAGTGAAGTTTATCCTTTTATGATCTAGATGTCCATTTTTTGAGTTGCAGAAATAGCCTCTGTTTGAAAGGGTAAGGTTGTGTATGTTGACATCTACATATCCCTTATTGTTACGAAACTTTAAACGCTAGGCTTGTTCTTATTCAGGAAAAGATCCATGCAACTGACTCAAAATAGTTGGCACGTTATGGCTTACTATTGTTGTAATTAAAGCATTGTGACGACTCACAAAGGCTCAAACATGAGGTGCCACATAAATAATTATTAATATCTATTATGTCGCATCATGTAAGTGGCTTTCTTATGTCTTTGCTAGGAGGTCTAACATGCACAAATCCTTCTATCAAATTCTTATTCATGAAGCTTAAAATGATGCAGCTGTTGGCCCTGAAAAATTCATTTATACGAATGAAGTTGGGTTTGCGAGATGAGAAAGTTCCTTTGAGAGAACGAGTATCTTCAGAGAAAGTTTTACCTGAGAATAATATTCACTTGACGGAGATTTCTGTGGATACTCTTTCTCCTCAGAAGTTGCTTGATGTAAGTAGTTGATACATTAAAAAAAAAGTTGATAATGACGACTGTTACCAACATTTTGCATGTTTATCATTGGCATTTTTTCACAGATTGCCCTTGAAGATCTAGCAGCAGGGCGTCCCAATGAAGCTATTCCACTTTTAGAGTAGGTGAACTGTATCCATATAGTCGCTTTCTTTTAGTAGTTTTAGTTTTCTTCTCAGGGTGTAAGATAAAAATACATTAAAAAATTTCTATAACCTTTATACTGTGACAGAATGGCAATTGAAAAGGACCCTGAGCTGGTTAGAGCTTTGATTGCGAAAGGTCAGATTTTGTGCTCCCAAGGTTCATTGGTGGAAGCGGCCAAATATTTTGAAAATGCAATTTCAAAGGTGAATTATATTGCTTCCCGTGCACTACTAATAGTACTGCATTCTACAGTAATATATTGGGTGTATCTTGAACTATCGCTGCTTCATCTTGATAATTTTTTTCCTCTCATATGAACTCCAGATTCAAGATGAAGAAGATCCCTTTTTACTTATTGCAACTTTTGGTGCGGGAGTTTCACATTTATGGCAGGTATAAGCTAAGGTCTAGGCACTTCCTTCAAAGTTTGATAGTCTACCAAGTATATCGATCACCGAAATGCCTAATCTTCACAGGGAAACAAGTTAGAGGGAATAAAACATTTGAAAAGAATAGCAGAATTAAAAGAACCAGAGAGTCCTGCAAACAAATCCTGTTACCATCAGGGTTTGGTGATTTTAGGGAGGTAAGGGATCCCAAAGTTTTCTGAATGGTGATGTAACTTGGATTGCTGCTTCCACATTGTGTGAACTTGTATCGATTTCATCTCATTGAATATCATGAGATATCTTCTTTTGCAGCACTTTGTTCGAAGAAGGTAAGAAATCTGAAGCTGCCAAGTATTTACGAATTGCAGCAACTTACGATCCTGGTGTTACTGTATACTTGAAAGAATGTGAAGAGGCAGGATAAGAATCTATTTTACCCCAAGTGATTTGGATACTGTCTCAGAGATGGTATAACAGAAAGTTGCAGGCTCTTTGCTTCCATTGAGTTTTTACAGGATTAGAGAGAGGTTCAGAAAACAAAGCTGCCGCCAAATATTTACATAGTTTTAATTATTCGACCACAATCTACATTCATTTGTACATTGGTTAAATAAATAGCTTTTGTTTGTGTCAAATTTTGACAAACAAAACTGCTGTATTTCCATACAGACTAATGCAGAGTGGTGTCTAATTTTGTTTTATTTTTTGTGTACACGAAGCTATTGGGTCGCCTAACGGATGGTTGCATATAGCAGAACATTTATGAGATTTCACTTGTAATCAAAATCATTTGAATTCTCAGGAAAATGTATCTCGTATATCTTGGTGATCTCTGAATTGGTTGTATCATTTGTTCAATACTAGAAGAGTGTCAGTTATATTGCATTTTAGGGCATCTTCTCTTCCTCGAGGGTGACTCTCTGCTTGAAGCCTTAAGGTTGGTTTCTGGGGTTCTTCTATCGGCTCGGGCTATGGTGTTGGATTTGAACAAGGCATCAGAGGTTCATAAGAATCAGCTCTCCTCAATCCAGCCAGCCTTACGGTCAGATTTTGGATTGGTCTAAATCAAGGTCTGTCGTACCGAAACGTACCGTCCGGTACGGGCGGTATGTACCGGTAGCTAAGTAGTCATCACCACCTATGTTCACATTCTTTCAAAGAAATTAGTTTTATTCTAAGACTCAAGTAGAAGGAAATGGGAAAAAGAGAAACAACCTCCAACCTGCCTCCTACTGCATGCGTGCCTGTCACTGATACTTATGCATGGACAGATGGACTGCATTGGTCCCTTCTATGTGACCTTTCCTGAGATAGGACTTTCGTTGGCCAGAAGGTTTCTTCTATGTGACTTTCAAAATTACTGGTATTTGTCTCTAGCTATCATAACTGACATTTACAAGCTATCAGTCAGAGAGTGCTTCTAAATGTAACCATTGCCTCTCTGCAACTTCTTGGTGTTTGTTATTTGCTCATTTTCTAGAAATATATTAACAAACTTATTCATTAGATATAGCTTTAACATTTAAAATGCATAGTTTTGAGTCTTTTGACGATGATCTACATTTCTTTTCCTTACAGATTTCTTTCGGAACAATCCGGTCCAGGAACTTGCAAGGCATTCTAGGATTATTGACAAAAGTAAGTTGGGTAAAGGTTTCCTTCTTATATTCGCATAATGTTAGTTAAGATAAGTGGAAACAATTTGACAATCCAGGACGCATGTTATTAAAAATTTTTGACAAGCAACTGCTGACATCATATTTTGGTTAGAATTTTCACTTAAAAATTATATATTAAAAGGTTATAGAAAATTTACATAAAATGGTTAAATATAGACGCAAAATATTATATCATAGGATATGATTTGGGTTCAATTTATGATGCAGTACTACAAGGTTTATCTGGACATTATGGCGATCCCTCTACTTTTTATTGGATTCCATATTCCTCAGGTTGGTTACTCATTCTCTATTTTACTGGGTTATGTTTCAATATCCATGATTATGTGCATATATGTTCAGATTCTCTTCACACAGTCTTAAGCTAAGTTTCATTACTTTGTGACTTAATGATAATTGGAGTTCATAGAACATATCTAATTTTTGTTTACTTGCATTAAGTTTGTGAATCCTACATTTCATGTGACTAGATTTGGAAGTAGAATTCTGAAAATATAATGCTTGATGAGCTTAAATACTTCAATTGCTGCTTATCTTGACATTCGTAGGAGGAAATCAACTAGCTTCTATAGCATTTTTTGCATTGAAATTGGGTGTCTTTAAACTATTTGAAGAATATGTGAAATAGAATTTGATCAAAATTGTGTCATGCTTGGAGGCCAAGACAGTTCACAAATTCTGGAGAGTGAAAAAAGAAAAGAGGATATCCTTTGCTATAGTGCTAAAGTTTCTAGGAACCTTAATCATCATTCTCAGTAGCTTCTTCCCTGTTAAGTAGGAGGATTAATACTGGAAAAATATTAATTATTGATTATTTTTTAGAATGATATGGTACTTGCCAAGCAATGATATACCGATCGGTATTTTTGTCCTTATGCCAATATGTAATAACAAACCCAAAAAAACCCAAAAAAAATAAATCCTATTTTAAGCCTTTTAATAATAATATAATGTTATTTCAATTAAATTTCAATAAGTGTGGAGTTAAAATAAGGATTAGATAGTGAATTTATCTTTTTTTATGTTAAGTAGCAACTTTGCTACATGTTCTTTGTTTCTTCTGATGATGTTGAATCAATTATAAAGATATAAGCAACATTAGATTGCATATCGAAACTTGAAGATTTTAACAAATTAAGTAATAAATGGAAGCAAATTTGGATATACCTGCTTTTATCACCAAAATGAATAATGAGACTTCACAACCGGTGGATTGAGTTTCTTAATCCTATGAATTTGTATATCAATATGGTACGTCTATTGGACCCAATGTTAAAATTGCTTACATGACATAGTATACTAGTAAACTATTTATCATTGTGTATCAGCGTCGTAACGGTTGTTGCCTAATTGTCATGGATAACACGTGTCTTAGGAGTCTCCTAAGGCAAGTATAATTGTGGCATATATAGCTGGGGAGGTTGGAGTGCACCGAAACTTCCACTGTCATCATTGACCTACTAATGACCAACCTAAAAAAAAATGACCCACCATCACCGTACATCTCTTAGCCGGAGGATTCTCCATAATATAATGGTTGCGAATATGATAAGCTACAATCTGTGTCTACATTGTAGAAGCTCTGTTGCATCTGCTCGAAGTCATCAACTGCCTTCCCATTTCCTCATGTGTTGCTAGTATAAACATTAAGCATGGTTTCCCGAGTTTCGTGATTTGTATCTTGGGTGACATACGTAAAATGTTATTCCTTGATCCATGCCCCACCTGAGACCAAGTAGATAGAACCATCAATCGGCCATCATTAGCGCCATCATCAATCAAGGCACTGTTGTCAAAATTTATACGGACCACACGAGGTACTGAATGCAACGGAGGTGTCTCAATCGGTAGGTTGGACTGATACATACTGCTTATACCATATTCGTATTGGGTGAAATTGCATTCCTTTCTATTTTATTTTAGAATTAATTATTGGGACATCTAAAATATGTATTTAATGTTTAGCTCTGATTTATTTCTGAAGTCTTTTATTTGGATTGCAGGGAAGTTTGGTGTATTGGGTGACCAACAGTTCCCTGACCCTATTTCAGGTTTGTACTGTATACACTTAATTTCATTAATAGCATGATGTCTCGTGATCAACACTCTTATCAACCCATATTAAGGAGTGTCTTCTTCTGTAGTGATGCTTGTACTTTTTTATTTTTTATTTGATTTTTGTTTCATGTATCAAGCTCCTAAGAACCTATGAATCAGCAGATTTATTTTACCTGAGCTTATTGTAGATTCCTTGTTTTATTGTGCTTCTTTGTTTCTTGATACTTTGTTTAGGTCATTTTTTATCTACAACTTGATTTAGAGTACTGTTATTGAGTGAGCCTTGGCATCACAGTGAAGTTTATCCTTTTATGATCTAGATGTCCATTTTTTGAGTTGCAGAAATAGCCTCTGTTTGAAAGGGTAAGGTTGTGTATGTTGACATCTACATATCCCTTATTGTTACGAAACTTTAAACGCTAGGCTTGTTCTTATTCAGGAAAAGATCCATGCAACTGACTCAAAATAGTTGGCACGTTATGGCTTACTATTGTTGTAATTAAAGCATTGTCACGACTCACAAAGGCTCAAACATGAGGTGCCACATAAATAATTATTAATATCTATTATGTCGCATCATGTAAGTGGCTTTCTTATGTCTTTGCTAGGAGGTCTAACATGCACAAATCCTTCTATCAAATTCTTATTCATGAAGCTTAAAATGATGCAGCTGTTGGCCCTGAAAAATTCATTTATACGAATGAAGTTGGGTTTGCGAGATGAGAAAGTTCCTTTGAGAGAACGAGTATCTTCAGAGAAAGTTTTACCTGAGAATAATATTCACTTGACGGAGATTTCTGTGGATACTCTTTCTCCTCAGAAGTTGCTTGATGTAAGTAGTTGATACATTAAAAAAAAAGTTGATAATGACGACTGTTACCAACATTTTGCATGTTTATCATTGGCATTTTTTCACAGATTGCCCTTGAAGATCTAGCAGCAGGGCGTCCCAATGAAGCTATTCCACTTTTAGAGTAGGTGAACTGTCTCCATATAGTCGCTTTCTTTTAGTAGTTTTAGTTTTCTTCTCAGGGTGTAAGATAAAAATACATTAAAAAATTTCTATAACCTTTATACTGTGACAGAATGGCAATTGAAAAGGACCCTGAGCTGGTTAGAGCTTTGATTGCGAAAGGTCAGATTTTGTGCTCCCAAGGTTCATTGGTGGAAGCGGCCAAATATTTTGAAAATGCAATTTCAAAGGTGAATTATATTGCTTCCCGTGCACTACTAATAGTACTGCATTCTACAGTAATATATTGGGTGTATCTTGAACTATCGCTGCTTCATCTTGATAATTTTTTTCCTCTCATATGAACTCCAGATTCAAGATGAAGAAGATCCCTTTTTACTTATTGCAACTTTTGGTGCGGGAGTTTCACATTTATGGCAGGTATAAGCTAAGGTCTAGGCACTTCCTTCAAAGTTTGATAGTCTACCAAGTATAGAGATCACCGAAATGCCTAATCTTCACAGGGAAACAAGTTAGAGGGAATAAAACATTTGAAAAGAATAGCAGAATTAAAAGAACCAGAGAGTCCTGCAAACAAATCCTGTTACCATCAGGGTTTGGTGATTTTAGGGAGGTAAGGGATCCCAAAGTTTTCTGAATGGTGATGTAACTTGGATTGCTGCTTCCACATTGTGTAAATGTATCTCGTATATCTTGGTGATTTCTGAATTGGTTGTATCATTTGTTCAATACTAGAAGAGTGTCAGTTATATTGCATTTTAGGGCATCTTCTCTTCCTCGAGGGTGACTCTCTGCTTGAAGCCTTAAGGTTGGTTTCTGGGGTTCTTCTATCGGCTCGGGCTATGGTGTTGGATTTGAACAAGGCATCAGAGGTTCATAAGAATCAGCTCTCCTCAATCCAGCCAGCCTTACGGTCAGATTTTGGATTGGTCTAAATCAAGGTCTGTCGTACCGAAACGTACCGTCCGGTACGGGCGGTATGTACCGGTCCGATAGGTTACCGATACGCGGACCGTTCGTTACCGGGTGGTATATACCGGTTTCGACTGTAGTACTGTAGCAGTGCATTGTATCACTGCTACAGTGCTTGATATATCCGTACCGTACTGAGCTCAGGTCGAAACACCGGTATGATATGGTATTGTGAACCTTGGTCTAAACAAGGTTGATACCACTTAAACAAGTAAGACTCCCATGCAAGGAAGACGACCTGGACAAAGAATGGATGGAAGGGGAATTGAAACCCGCCTCTAGTCTATCAGTGCAAATGCAAAAATGATGATTCTAACATTAGAGCTGATCATCAAATTGAACAGCAATAAGCTTAAAAGTGATCAAGACCTTCAAAACCAACATGGGAATTGTAGTTAAATGATTCTATCATAGACTACAGTGCTGCATCTTTCCTCGTAACAACTCCTCCAACCTATTTAGGGAGGAGGAAGAAGGGCTAACAAGAGCCGAGGGAGGTGAAGGGATTGGCGACGATCCTTCTTTGCGGAAGAAAAAGGGTGGAAGATTGCCCTATTACAGGTCTTAACTTTTAAGCTCCACTATCGGATCCATCGTTTGCGGATGGTTCAGTTAAAGAGTGACGTGACGTCCCTTCTCTGTTTGGTCATGGCAAATCGGTGATCGATAGTGTTAGTGCAAACAGTTTTATGCCGTGGCCTCGGGGCCGTCGCGGCTGGTTCAGGGTCCGAATGGCGGGGATCTCCCAGGGGGGTACCTCGGGACCGTGGAGGTCGTCGGCTCGGTTTGGTTCGGTCGTGGAGGGAGGTCGTCGTTTCCTCCAGGAAGGGGCTCTTCGCCTGTACGTCCGGTGAGAGGCGCCTCGTCTTCGTTCCTGCACACAGGTCGGGTCGGAAGCTCGGCCCGACCCCTCCGACGATCAAGTTAGTGATGTGGAGTAAAGTGGTTTTGAGGGTGTTTTTGTGTTGTCCTCTCTCTCCTTCTAATGAACGAGAGAGTATTTATAGGGAAGCATACTGCTTCCTGAGTCTGCCCACCTGCAGGGGGCAGGCTGGTAGCGTCTGACTTGGCGTGGCGTGAAGAATTGAGCTTTGGCAGGATGTTTAATGCGCCTCGGTCGACGTTCCGATCCTGCATTGACCAGGTGCTGTTGCGTGAGGCGTCATCTAACGCTCAGCCGAGTCTTATCACCATATTTATCCTTATCAGATAGGATCACAAAGTGTCCCTCTCTTCTCTAAAGTATTTAAATCTACATCATTCATTCGACCAGATTGAATCCAACCATGAAGAATCCCTCAATCTCTAATGGAGAAAAATCCGACCACAGAAGGTCTCTAATCTCCGATGCAACCAAATTCATCACGAACCATCCCTCATTTCTGACACAACTAAATCTCTAATGCTGCAAAGTTCGACCAAGAAGCTGTCTCTCACGTCTTACACAACCTAATCCAACGATCAAGAATCCCTCATTCCCCGATATGATTGATTTTCTAACCAGAAACATCCCTTTAACTCCAATGAATTCATATTTATCACAAAAAATTTCTCGCCGAATTAAGTGATAAAAGCATTCCTTCAGTCTTTGTCTCTAACAATGTTAAATCCGACATCCCTCACCTTTAATACAATCAAATTTGACCATAAAATATCTATTTTCTCTGAAATGATCAAGTCTAGTCACAAAGAGTTCCTCATTTTCAATGAGGTCAAATCCCACCATATAGTGTCAATCGAATCCTACTATGAAGTGTCCTTGATCTCTGATGCAACTGAATCTAACCAAGAAACATCCCTCATCTTCAGCATGGCCGAGATCAAGTGCGAAGCATCCCTCAACTCCGACATAATTGAATTCAACCACGAAGCATCCCTCGTCTCCGATGCAATTAAATCTCACCATAAAGCATGCTATGAATTCAACCACGAAGCATCCCTCGTCTCCGATGCAATTAAATCTCACCATAAAGCATGCTATATCTCTAATACAATAAAAATGTCCCTTATCTCCGATGCAATCGAATTAGGCCATGAAACATCCCAAACCTCCAACGCAACTGAATCGACCATAAACCATCTGTGACCTCCTAACAAACCAAAATGACAGTAATGATACCCACCATCCTGACATGGCCAAGTCATCCATCGAGCCAAGCATTTTATCGCAAAACCCTATGCATGTCAAAACATAATGAGGGTAGATGGTAAGGGGTCTAACACAAGGATACTCCAGCATCACGCCACATCACATCGTTTGATTTGTCACTCGACACATCGATCAAGGATCACATCTGCATTAGCATCAAAGCAACACATCAATCGAATAATAGGTTGAGAGTATAGATGGCCAGACACGTTTGTTGTCTCTGCATATGGACACACTAAATCAAAGCAAGTCAACTTCAAGAATTCAAACATTATCTCAGACTTGTTAGATCACCATCAACTGTGACTATGCATTTACAGACTATAGCAACTTACGAATAGACTGAACAGAGCAACATAAACAACACTAGAGAGAACAAAGACAGATAACCTGATTTTTTTTATTCTCCTTGCACTTTTCATCTGCAGGGTTGTCACGAAGATCCAAGTTATTAATTACATAATGATCATGGTCTATTAAACTAAATTTACCTGAGGATTATCCTATTGAGCAGGACAAGAAGATGCACGAAACTTAGAATGGCATGTGCAAATTACTTGGTGTGAAGGCATTTCTTCTCCTTTTGAACTAATTCCGCACTAGAGTTTAATTGAAAATCGCTGCTGCCCCTG
>LVTN01001140.1:9529-28499 GCA_001649415.1 Musa itinerans
AAAAGTTCTTCTCCCTCTTTTCTTCTAAGTTTTGATCATTCAGAAAGGAGTGAAAAATCTGTAAGGGTTGTCTCCTAAGCCCGTCAAAAGGAGTAAAGCTGTAAAAGGGTGGTTGGCCTTCGCCTATTGAAGAAAGGCCTCTAGTGGACGCCGGTGACCTCATCGGAGGAGGAAGCCAACAGTGGATGTAGGTCAAGATTGACCGAACCACTCTAAATCTTGGTTTGCATTTACATTCTGCTATCTATATTAAACTGCAAACTGCCTCCATTACTTTACTTCAACTCTACTTTCGCTTAATATTAAGTTGAAGTATTTTCCAAATCGGCTTTCGCATCGAAATCATTTTTATCGTACAAACATCATCTTAAATCGTCGAAAGTTTTCCGCTGCACTAATTCACCCCCCCCCTCTTAGTGTTCTTGATCTTAACAGAAATGTCTCATCCCGGATTTACGGGGTACTAGCGATACCACCGCCATTGCTGGGCGGTACGACCGCCTAACAGAGATCGGTGATCGAGCTCTAGCGGTACCATTACTGGCAGCATTAACTACCGGCGGTACCATCGCCTGACAGGGGTGATACCACTGCCTGACAGGGGTGGTATCACCGCCTAGAATTCCTGGGAGACTAAGCTTTCCAAGCAGTGCCACCGTCGGCCCTAGTGGTGCCACCACCCAGAATTCTTAGGAGACTGAGTCTCCTAAGCGGTGCCACAACCGGCCAGGAATTCAGGATCCTGGTTTGGCTTTGAATCCAGCCCAAACTAGCTCAACTTTGGGCCCAATTAGCCCCTAATTAAGTTAGTAGGATTACCTCCCAATCCTAACTTAATTTACGCTCTAACTACAATAATTAAGACATGATTACTGCACTTCATGTTTCGAAGCGTCAATTGCTCTTCTAGCGTACTTCCGGCAAACATCCGACGAACTCTCGGCAATGCTCCGGTAGATTCTCGGCAAGCTCCCGAACTTTATGATGATCTTCTTGGCGAGCTCCGATGAGTTTCTTTGGCAAGCTCCTGAACTTCTCGATTAGTTCCGGCAGAACTTCCGACGAACGTCCGGACTTCCGGCGAACTCTCGAACTCCCAATGAGATCTTGATCTTGACTCCGGCAACACCTGCTTTATGTCTTACTGTTATCATAGTTAATCCTTCACACTTTTCTCAACATATAGATTAGATCAAATAATTTATAATTGACTTCATCATCAAAATCTGAGATTCAACAGCAATCCCCAAACGATACAAGGGAATCCAATTTATTGGACCTATCTGTCCTCAGTTACCGTATACCTATTGTCCCTCATTCTTCTAATATCCCAAAGACCGTATATCGGGCATGGTGCTGTCAGGCCCATATAGTTTCTACTCAAGTCTCGCATTAATCGGATTCTCTCGGAGAACTCTTTCTCTCTCAATCCGAATAGCCCTAACTAGGGATTTATCTAAGTAAGAACACATGAGATATTCCTCTCATAACACCGAGAGCGGATGATCCTCTATTGACACTCAATATCCCTCATAAGATTGATTGCGACTCCCGATGTCGGGCTGTGCAAGATCTGAAACATCCAAATCTATAAGTCTGGTGTCAAAGAGTGGAGCACTCATATAGGACATCCTTGGTGTCTCATGTTTAAGGACCAAGTATACCATTAAGACAACGGAATCACTATTTGACAATAAGGTATCATTAACTATCCAGCATTCCATGAGCGGATCAATAAGTGAACTCATTCTCCAATGAGCACTAGCATGGTATCCCTAGTGTCTCCACACGAGAAGCTATGAGACCAACTGCATCCATCATATGGATGGGTATACAACACACCAGTTTGTCCAGTTATCTCGATGTTCCTCTCGAGTAACCTATGATCGAGATTATTTAGGATATATGTTTAAAGGCGAATCGGTCTCATTATCGTGATCTCATCACGATCTGATTCTCATTGTACAAATCCATAGACATCATAATATATTCAAGCAATAGGCAATATAAAGTGATAAAATATCAAATAATAATAATAAGTAAAAATGCTGCGTGTCAAGTCACACGTGCCATCATTCACGCGATTAGCTTATAGGACACCTATGACTAGCAATCTCCCACTTGACTTAAAGCCAATCACCTATGTGTCTAATCCCCATCAAACCCTGATGACGCTCAAAGACTATCTGAGACAATGGCTTTGTTAGTGGATATGCAATGTTATCTTCGGATGAAACTCTTTCTACTACTACATCTCCTCGGGTCACGATCTCTATAATAAGCTGAAATCTCCTTAGAACACTTATGATGAGACTTGTGTTCTATTGTTATCGCAATATAAGGGAATCAGCTCCTCACTACTCGACACGACTTCCAGATTAGTCTTGTAGTCACAAAAGTAGCTTAGACTAATAAATTTATAATTTATGTTAAATATTAGTTTTAAATGAAATTAAGAAAAATGATATTCATAATAACATAAATGATTAGTAGATTTGATAATCCCACTAGAGAACTTACTTTAAAAAATTATGTGATGGAATAAAATAATATTATTTTGGATATATTTGTAGTCTAGCATTGTATACCCAAACATAATAATATTATTACACATGGATGGTATTAGTCATCCATAATTATAAAATCTTAAGTGAATATTATATATGTTAATATTTCACCCAAAGATGAAATATAAATGATATCAATAGTTTATCATTTCTTGAAAGGCTCAAAGTATTAATATTATATTATTCTTATTAGGATAGTGATTATATTAATAACATAAGCTTGTCAGTCTTGATCTTAGTTTATTATATAAAATCAAGAAATTTTTTACCAAAAACTTTAAGATAATTGATATGATTAAGACAACTTATGTTATTAGTATAAAAATATTCGAGGATACATCTCAATGAGTAGTAAAACTATCTCAAAAAGGATATATCGACTAAATCTTAGATAGATATAGTATGTAACTTTATTCGGCAAATGTCAACAATAAAAATTTTAGTCAAAGCCAATGTGTTTTAAAAATGATTTAAAAAATTAAATAAAAAATATTCCTTATACATGCACAATTGAAAATCTATTATATGCTCAAGCTTATACTAAATCATATATCAATTTTACAATCGAAATATGGGCAAATACTAGAGTTACTTAGGAATGAAATATTGAAAGGTTATAGAGGAAGGTAATAAGATATCTACAATGAATGAATTATATGCTAAAAAATAAGAGATTAGAATAGCTTGAAATGATGGTATTTTCAAATGTTGATTTAGTAAATCATATTGATAGTAGAAAGTCAACTTTATAATTTATATCTATAATTGGAAGAGCAATTTATAAAGAAAAGTATAAAATAATATATTATTGTATTATGATAATATAAGTTGATTTCGTGACATGCTTTAAATTGGGGTGTTCAAATCGAATCGAAATACCAAAATGAACCCAAATTGAACCTAAATCGATTCAAACTAGTTTCTCAATAATTCAGTTTTAAAGATCGTAAATGTTTCTAGTTTGGGAGGGTACTCTTCTTTGGCTTGATTAATCGGTTCAAACTGAACTGAATTGAGGAGAAAAGCAACTAGTTTTTAAGTTCATAATTTGATCTTTCTAATTGTGTTGTTAAGATGTTTAAACATCCATGTTGGTTGGGGCGTTTAGATCAATAAGCTGCATTCACCACATACTATCGATAGAAATTTTTAATGGACTAATAAGTTGATGGTTGCTATTGGGAGGAATTTGGTATTTGTGTTGTCTTATTGTTGTTTCCTTTCTTCCTCTATATCAATTGTTTTTTTTATAGAATGTTTAGAATGATATATATGATATAAATTTTTTTGAGAATGTTCGTCCAATTGGATTAAAATTTTGGTTCAATTTCATTAAATTGAACTAGTTCATCATGAAACCTATTCATTTTAAATTTATATATTTTTTAAATTATTTAAAATTAAAAATTAATTAACTAATTAACCAAATTAGATTAATCAATTTTGTATCGATTCAATTAGATAGGCCCCAAATGGTTTTGGTTTGAAATATGTTACTTTAATCGAACCGAATTGCTTTTCCAATTTAGTTTAGTTTGACCCTTACTGGTTTAATTAGAATTGGTTTGAACACTTATAGCTTTAAGACCACTAAGTTTTATGATTGTGAAATTTTATCTTACGACTTAGTGTAGTCATACTCAATTGTTATGATGTTGAAGATATTTTATGATCACCACAATTGTTTTATTTTCTGAGAATGACAAGTACTTTAACTTTTCTAAGTATATCAGTATAAAATGCTTGCTAGTTAGAGAAACAATCCAGAAATAACTAAATGTTGGTTAAAAACCTAAATTCTATTATATTAATTATTTATCTATTCATTAAGGCCATACAACCTAAATTATTTGGAAGAACATATTTTTATAATTGAATTTGTGAGCAACATATAAAAAAGATAATTATGTATGTTTGAGTAGATATTATAAATAATATTTCTCTTACATTATTAAAGTTATTCATTTTTGCTATCATGTTCATATTTATATATGTACATATTATGGTTAAATGAGATAATTAGATTGACTTGACAAAACAAATTATAGGAATCATTTTAGACTATATCAAGAAAAACTGACAATGTTGTAATACATAGATGAAAGTATGATATTGATGATATATAATCGCTATGACTTATATTACTAATTAAAATTAATCTAATATTATTATATTTATTAGACTTATTAGCCTATTTTCTAAATTTGCTTATGTATAAAATGCTTTTCAAAATTTTAAAATCTATTTGATAAAACTATTTTTAATAATAAATTTTATTTTATTTATTTTGATTTTAAATCTTTTTGTTTTATATCTAACCAGCCAAGTGAAAAAATATTAGATTTTGTTACCATTTAACATTGCTTAAGATACATTAAAGTTCTAATTGGATTCTGATGAAAGTTATTGGCCAATAGAAAAAAAGTCTACTTATGTTAGGATACCTTAGGAGATGATCTTAATGAGAGAAACTTTTATAATTATTTTTTTATAAATCCTCTATTCTCACCTATATATTGATAAGATCTCCTAGGGACCCATGCATCATATTAACTTCTTCTCTTATTTTCTAAATAGATCCTTCCTCTATTAATTATAGTAATTCTATAAAAGATAAGAAAAGAAAAGAAGATTAGTCTAACTTCCTGTGCATATCTGTGCAGTGCTATAATGATAGAGATGCTTTGCGTCAATAAAGGTGCTTGGTGACGAGAAAGGTATTATATTGATATACAATATTTATAATTTCAATCCTGGCATTAAGTTATTCCATTTATAATTTTTATTTTTTGCATTAATTACCTAGAGCAACCAGCGGTACAAAGGCTAAGCCAATATACTCATAAAGATGAGAGTGACTCTCAAGGATCGCATGGCCCTCTTTTGTCAGATACTATTAGAAAAGATTGTATTACTCTTCTTCCTCTCATCTTTTTAGTAATAACAAGAGGAGGCCAACGGTGGAAGCAGCAATCCATACATAACCTATGTCATCGAGAAGGTAGGAGAAGAACAACTCAAGTTCGTAGATGTTGAGTTTCCCAAGAATGTTGATAGGCAGAAAATTGACATTAGGGTCACATATACACATGAAGCCAGGTGACCCATGGCAGCATGAGTGTTGACGCACTCATGGGAGATGAGGTGACGGTATCCCTTACAAATAGACTTAAATCTAGAAAGGGTCAAATAGCGAAGCCATGGGAGAATTTCTAAGTGAAGAATGTCTTCACATATGGTTGTCAAAATAATAGTCATGTTACTCTATCAAGTAGAAATATAAGATAAATTAAGTACAAGATAAATTCCATAAGCAAACAAAATGAACAAACACAAAAAAGACGATTGAACATTAAAATAATAAAGAAACATTACACTAAAAATACTCTAATAAATCATAAGTTGTCACAACTATGAGTTGGACTAGTATGAAAATTTAACCGAACTCAATACTTTAGGCTGTCTATCCTGACCATACTGAATAGCTGATGATCCTTTATCTCTTTGATCACTACAATCTCTCCGGTTGTTATGTTGTAATAACACAACATTTTCTTGCTCCCCATAGAATTTAAGGTCAGCTGCATATAATACTTATCACCTCCCAAAAATGGTAGGAGTTCAAGACAGAGGATGTCCATGCTCATGTCCTCTAAGAAGTGGTACCTCTGGACCCATTCTCCATCCTTGGTCATCATCCATATCAAAATCGAATGATCATTCATCATTTGAGCGAATGTTAAAATCTCTTCATCTGTCACCCCAATACACTGATAGAGTATTTCATATTTCATTGGCAATAGGATACTATCGCAAATGTTTTTATCAAGGTCAAACCATATTATGTACGGATTAGAGTTCAAGTATATGATGCCTCTTTTGTACAAAACATTCCACCAACATATATTACAATCCTTTTGGATAATAAGCTTCTGATCAGAAAATTTCCACTTGTGTTTGAGGAATATATCTTGAACTTAAACTCACAGAATTCATCTCGGTATTTTTTTATAAATTTTACTAATCTATAATGAGTAAGAGTAGTTGACGGGTCAAAGGCTAACCCAATATACTCATTATAACGTCCGACACTCTCAGGGATGGCATGGCCCTCTTTTGTCACTAGATTCCATACATAATAGAAGGTATTGATATCTAAAAGGTTGTATTCCTTTTTTTCCTTCCGTCTTTGTAACAATAGCAATAGGAGGTCATTGGTGAAAGCAACAATACATACACAATTTGTGACATCGGTAAGGTAGGAGAAGGATAACTTAGGTTCATATATGTCGAGTTTCCCAAGGTCATTGATAGCTAGAAAATCAATGTCATGACCATGTATACACAAGAAGCCTAGAGACCCAATGTAGCATGAGTGCTGGCAAGTGAATACAGAGTCTTTGGTGATTAGATGATGCCACCTTTTGCAAACAGACTTGAACCTAGCGAGAATTTTATCGGGAAGCCAAGGAAGGATTTCCAAAGTGAAGGATGTCATCGGGTATTCTTGCTATAATATTAGCTATATTTCTCTATCAAGTAGAAATTATAAGATAAAATAAGTAGAAGCTAAATCTTATAAGCTAAAAAAGAAAAACAAACAAACAAACAAATATAAAAACAAACCTTCAAGAATTCGAAGAAAGAATAAAGAAATTTATTGTTAGAAATTCTCCGATAAGTCTAAAGTTGTTATGCCATGAGACTAGCGAAGTCTAACCACCCTTTTTCCAAACCATCCTCACCTAAAATAATCCAAGTGAAAATTTATATATATTTCACTTGACCTTATCATATATATTATAATAAAAAAAATAAAAGTAGAAAATATTACATTATGCTTGTATAACAAACATTATATTTAAAAGATTAAATGAGTATACAAACTAGTAGTACGAGATATCATGTTTGACTTCTTCTGGCCTCTAATGTATAATCTTTCAAATAAAATTTGTAAATCCAAATTTGGACCATCGACGCATGTTGGATTAAGTTATCGATGAAGATGAGAGGTGTTATGAATATTTAAAGAAAATACTTCTACCACAATGCGGGTAAGAAAAATTTGAACACACTAAGATAATTTACAACGCAGCAACAACTAGTATACATTAAATCAATCTTAACAAAAATAAGAAATAGCTCATATTCATCATACATTTGTGTATAAACTAATATATATTTTTTTTTTTCATGTTATACTTATGTAATGTATCATACAATATATTCTTCTTATTCATCTCATAAAATAGAATAAGTAGAAAATAATATCAAAATATAATTTGATTGTAGAAAATATTTTAGAAACATATAATCAGGTCAAATAACCACTTACTGAAATACAAGCTATCAATTAATCAATCAATTATGTCGTATTGAAAAATAGAAATTTTAGTGAATTATTTATAAACAACAATAAAACAAAATTTACCTTCTCTTCTTTTATAAGCAAGCAATCATCTGACCTTCCTCTTATTTATTTATTTATTTTATTATTATTATTATTATTATTATTATTATTATTATTATTATTATTATTATTATTATTATTATTATTATTATTATTATTATTATTATTATTATTATTATTATTATTATTATTATTATTATTATTATTATTATTATTATTATTATTATTATTATTATTATTATTATTATTATTATTATTATTATTATTATTATTATTATTATTATTATTATTATTATTATTATTATTATTATTATTATTATTATTATTATTATTATTATTATTATTATTATTATTATTATTATGTAAGGTCTTTATTTTTCTTTTGTTTTTTCTTCTATTTTGTTGTTGTTCCTTTTTTTCTATTTTTTTAATTAAAATTTTCCTTTTCATCCTCTCTCTCTTTTTTTTTTTTCTCCTTTCTTTTTTATTGGCTGAAATTAAACTTGGACAACGAGGAGGTTCGTCGGCCTTTCAAGATGGTTGGGCTCGGGTGCGTCATGTTCCTAGGTTCAGGTGAACCGCTAGCAAGTGATCAGGCTGCACCACCTATGAGTAGGTTGCACCGAGTCTAGTTAGCCAAACCAAATGGCTTCCAATCAGATCTAACTAAATAGGGCTTAGGTCAGACGTGAGTCAGTATAAAATTTCGTCTATTTTCTTCCTCTAAACCTTAATTTCCTCTAAAAAATTTAGTCTATGGATCCAATAGATCATTAACAAGACTAACGAATTCTGGATCAAACTCTAAAAATTAAGTTCCTCAACTTTAAATAATTAAAAAATACTACTTAGTTATTGAATTAAAAGAGAAAACCTACCAAATCTCCTAATTTGATTTTACACCGTAATAGTAAACTTGCACCCCTTTTTTTTTTAGTTGAGTATCCTACCAAATCCACTTGTCAAAGAATTTAAATTAATATGAAAAATTCAAACTAATAAAGATACACCCAATCAAACTTCAAATTTTCTGGGTATCACAGAAGCTGTAAACAAAGACCAATTGATTTGAACCCATCGGATCCTTCCTTGACGTTTTGTTCTACAGGTCAAACTCCAGTACGTCCATATATATATATATATATATATATATATATATATATATATATCATAGTTTTGAACTTATATCCATAATAACTTTAGTGGTAAGTAGTAGTTATATTTGTCACAGACCTGAAACACAAATAAGAAGAAAAAGATGTACAAGTACATGGTGTGTTTTACCAAGTTAAATGGAAACATGAAATGCATTATAATCTAGGCACTACTTATTTATTTTGTTGTTGTTTCTTTTTTTCTATTTTTTTAATTAAAATTTTCCTTTTCATCCTCTCTCTCTTTTTTTTTTTTCTCCTTTCTTTTTTATTGGCTGAAATTAAACTTGGACAACGAGGAGGTTCGTCGGCCTTTCAAGATGGTTGGGCTCGGGTGCGTCATGTTCCTAGGTTCAGGTGAACCGCTAGCAAGTGATCAGGCTGCACCACCTATGAGTAGGTTGCACCGAGTCTAGTTAGCCAAACCAAATGGGTTCCAATCAGATCTAACTAAATAGGGCTTAGGTCAGACGTGAGTCAGTATAAAATTTCGTCTATTTTCTTCCTCTAAACCTTAATTTCCTCTAAAAAATTTAGTCTATGGATCCAATAGATCATTAACAAGACTAACGAATTCTGGATCAAACTCTAAAAATTAAGTTCCTCAACTTTAAATAATTAAAAAATACTACTTAGTTATTGAATTAAAAGAGAAAACCTACCAAATCTCCTAATTTGATTTTACACCGTAATAGTAAACTTGCACCCCTTTTTTTTTTAGTTGAGTATCCTACCAAATCCACTTGTCAAAGAATTTAAATTAATATGAAAAATTCAAACTAATAAAGATACACCCAATCAAACTTCAAATTTTCTGGGTATCACAGAAGCTGTAAACAAAGACCAATTGATTTGAACCCATCGGATCCTTCCTTGACGTTTTGTTCTACAGGTCAAACTCCAGTACGTCCATATATATATATATATATATATACATATATATATATATATATATCATAGTTTTGAACTTATATCCATAATAACTTTAGTGGTAAGTAGTAGTTATATTTGTCACAGACCTGAAACACAAATAAGAAGAAAAAGATGTACAAGTACATGGTGTGTTTTACCAAGTTAAATGGAAACATGAAATGCATTATAATCTAGGCACTACTTATTTAGTCATAGAGTTTGATGAAGCTTACTGATTAATCTGTCCCTATAAGATAAAGCAATAATAATTATGACTAAGTTAGATGTTAATCCCTGCGTACATGAAATGCAAAGTTATAACCATGCAAGAATATGGCATCACAATGAAACCGAAGGAAAACAATTTATACTAACAAAATCTTCATTAGTTACTTAATCAAAAACTCTCAAGATTCAAAACTAGAAGTACATAGATCTAATTAAAAACACTAATGAATATTGAAATGAACAATCAAAAAATAAAGTTTCAGAAAAACCTAAAGCTGTGTACACATAGTCATAAGATGAGATTTCATCCATATAAAATTAGTTGAGAATTTTACCAATGGATTCAACTTGTATTATTCCTCCTATCAGCACGATGATGGCGTGACTTGACTTAGTATCCTTCAACCAACCGTGTAGCTAAATAGAATTATATAACACAATTGATAATGTAAATAAAGAGAAGAATTTTTTGTGCATCTATTGGGGCCACTGAGTGTAGACTCTAAAGTCATTGCAACAATATTACACATCCTTTCAATAGGGCAAATATTGTAACTACCTAGAATTAATTTACTATAAAATTTGGAGTATTAAAAAGCCTCCAACATAAGAAAGCATATCTTTCAAAATGGAATGTAGAAAAAAAAAAGGGGGGGGGGGCATTTGCATAGGAAAGTCATAATAGATATATCAAAATTGTATATTTATTATATCTAAGAAAGCAAAAAATCTCATCAAGATATTCTCCTCTAAAAAAATTCCCACAAAGGAAGGTGATAAATGGCTCCTCCAAAATAGTTCTCAAAACAAATTGTCATTAGCTTCATATAATGTGATAACAGAAAGCTGAAAGAGTAATTCTATTGAGTACCAATTTAAATCGCACTCACATGATAAAATTAAACATGAATTTTATAGCATTAATGCCAAGTATGGTTGTATGCTATGTAGGTTATAGCCAATTCAACCGTACTTGAATCCATCTTTCGATGTGATTGAGAATCAAAGTAAGTGTCATCGATGAGAGATTGTTTGGCCATTGGATTTGAAAGTTTTTTATTTAGATACTTGACCTAGGATGTACATAATGAAGCTCCTCCGGTGCTGTCATCGGAGAAGAAGGGTAGAGAGTGAACTTTTCAAATAATAGTGGATCATACATACCTTAGGGAGCTTCTAGTGTAAAGGGAGTGCCCTAACCATAACCATATGTGGTTTGGGAGATGTTACACAAACTGATCCATTATAGAAGATCAAGAAATCATGTTGTTAGATGATTATCTTTTAGTGTCTGCTGTATGTTATCATGGCATCAACCGAGCATTGATGTGGCTATATAATCCTATAATCCATCTTGCATATCATTTATCCTCCATTGTCCTTCAAAACATGAAGCATGTCACAGCATAATGTATGCCCAAAACACTTTTGTTGATTCATGGAGATATGTAATAGCCCAAGATGATCGCATCAAGTGCATAGATAGACTTCATGGATTGATATAGACATATCGAGTAAATAGGCATGACTCATGGCCTATTGATGGCGAATGCTTCGTGGATCGACATGGCCATTGATGGGGAGGCTTCATGACCCAACATAGCCACATCAAGTAGATGACAGCTTTCTACTACCTGCCTATTTGGGTATCTTTCACACAAACACCAAGAAAACCTAGCTAATCTTGTATTGTAGTCACAGATGGAGGAGCTTCGCTATAGATAACTTCGACGTTCCACAAGATGGCTTGTTTATGGTCAATATCACTAGTGGTAATGGTCTGTCGTTCCAACAATACTAATATGCGAAATCAAGTTGAGAGAGCTCTTTAGCATTGCATTAGAGTCATGGCGAGCATCTTCTAAATAGCTTGTGTACGTACTATCGCGCAAGAAGGAACGAGTAGCAACACAGCCACCATTGATAACTAGTCACGTTTTAGCCGAGGATGTAATACTAATGAATTCGATTTACTATCTAAGTTATTTATTGCCCGGTAAGAGAAACATGAAAATGGACATCCGTTAGCATTCATACAACTTTTTCTTATTTGATTTGATCAACCAACTTGGTTCGGTCCAATTCAGTGGCATAACAAAGAAATAGAGAGATAAATTAATTTATAATTGTTTATCATCCCAATCTATATTCTTTTCTGATTTCTTTTCTTTCAAGACCATCGATTTTTTCTATTGATATTTCTTTAAATAGGTGAAGATTAACGATCCTCTAAAACTTCTTCCTTTTCAAGATTTAGGAGTGAACATTATACTTAAAACACTAAAGCTTTTACAATTGCCCTATACCTTTTACAACTTAGTCAGACAACTCGAACACAAGAAGGTGGAATGAACTATGCATGGCTTCTGCAAGAAACAACACTTTTAGAGTTCAAATGGACGCATCTCCCAGCCAAGCATGAACAGATAGTTTTAGGTACCAAAAGCCCAAAAACTGAGGTGTAAATCAAGCAAAACTACTTGAAATCTGGGGCACTGACTATACTATTGCTGCTTATAATAGTACAACTATTGAAAGCCTAAAACAGTGCTACATATCCAATTGAGGACATGCCAAGTGGTTTAACTATTTGCCTGGATGGTACCATTCTTTAAGCTAGGTGGTACTACTGGTTGCCAATCCCAGAAACCCCAAGGAACCTAAAAGCTACCCGAACACAATATGTACTTGGTTGGTCTAATAAAGACACGTTTTAAACTCATTTGCAACCCAACTACTTGACCAAGGTTCTTTCTGATCGTTTTGCATATAAATTGATCCTCTAGCATGTTGATCAATCTTTTGGTAAAACATATTATCTTCTAGTTTAACATCTAACCATCCGACTTAATGCTCAATCCTCTCAATATCTAGTCTTTTCCCTCAACTTTGATCTTGTAAGCAATTTGTACTTTTAATTGAAGTATATCTTATATAACTTATTTGAGAAAACTTATGATTATTTTTTTAAATTTATCAATTGATTTAATCATTAAAATATGAGACTTAATAATATTCTTGATAACTAATTGATGAAAATATCTGAAAAACTTTTAGTCATAGATTATTCGAGAAGGACAACGAGATAATAGGATAGACTGGTACGTTATATATTCATCTATATGATGGAGGCGGTTGGTCTCATAATCATTCGTGTGAGAACATTAGAGGTACAGTGTAGGTGTTCATTGGAGAATAAGTTCACTGATTGATCCGCTTACGGAATGTTTGATGGTTAATGATATCTAATCTCAAATAACGATTCCATAGTCCAAGTTGTGTATCTAGTCCATAGATTTGAGATACCAAAGATGCCTTATATGAGTACTCTATTATTTGATGATGAACTTACAGATTTGAAAGTTCTAAATTTGATATAGCCGGTTCTCAAGAATGGTAGCCAACCTTATAAAGGTAATTGAGTGTCAATAGAGGATCATCCACTCTCAGTATCACGAGAGGAACATCCCATGTGTGCTCGCTTAGACAAAATCCCTAGACAGGGTTATTTGGATTGAGAGTGAATGAGTTCTCCGGGAGAATCCGATTAGAGCGAGACTCGAACAGGATTCAATAAGGGCCTGATGTTACTATGCCTAATATATGATTTCTGCGATATTAGATGGATGAGGGAATATAGATATATGATAACTGAGGACAAACATGTTCGATGGATCAGATTCCTTGTACCATTTGAGAATTATGGCGTAGTGGCCTAGAACATCCATAGTCGATGAGCCAAGTGAATTATTATGGAGATAATAATTCACTATATCAGAAGGAGTTCTGATAGGATTGACTCATGACCAGATCGATATTAGGCCTAGAGGGTCACATACATATGGTGGATGTTGCGATTATTAAGACTGTTTTGGCACTAAGGGGGGGCGGGGGCGTGAATTAGTGCTTTTGTAAAGCTTTGATGATTTTAAAAACTTTGTTCGATAAAAGCCCGTATCGAAAAGATGTTTAACTTGAAAGCATTTATAAGAGTAGTGAGCAAGTAAATCAGTTTTTAATAAAACTAAAAAATATAAAGTAAATGCAAACCGAGTTTATAGTGGTTCGATCATCCTGATCTACGTTCACTCCCGAGTCATTTTTCGTCGAGGCCACCGGTATTCACTACCGATCTTCTTTCAACGGCTCAAGATCAACTACTCTCTTAAAACTCTTTCTCCTTTTGATAGGCTCGAGAGAGAACCTTTATAACTTTTTTTTTATACTAGACCTCACTTCTCCCTTAGAAAGACATCTAACTCTAGAAGGAAGAGACTCTAAACTTTAAAAGAGATTACAACACTTTTTCACTCAAGTATTCTTTTCCCTTTCTACTCAATTTCTTGCTTCGTCAATTAGAAAGAGTGAGATATTTATAGACCCTAAATGGATTAAAAAATGGAGCTAAAAAGTATCACATCCTCGGTTTCAAGGGTACCGATGGTACCATCGCTAGTATTGGGCGATACTACCGCCTACTAGACTGACAACTAGCGATACTATCGCCTATCAATATGACACTGGGTGGTACCACCACATGTCAGACTGACATTAGGCGGTACCACCACCACATGTCAGACTGACATTAGGCGGTACCATCATTGCCTGACAGACTAGAAGACTGTGTTTGGACGGTACCACTGCTTGTCATTGGGTGGTACCACCGCCTAATCACTACCTAGGAGGCCAAGCCTCAAGCGGTTCCACCGCCAGCCCTAGTAGTGCCACCGCTTGACTTGGCTCTAGGTCATTGAATGGGCCACCCAATGGGCCCAACTCAACCCCAAATCAAGCCCAATGGGCTCCTAATTGAGTTAGCCTGGTTACACCCGAAACTAACTCAATTAGACTTAGACTACTTCGATATAAACACATAATTACAAGCATGAATCCTATGTTGTCCAACATATCATTAGTTCATCCGGCATTTCATCCGATCCTTCGATGCATCGTCTTCTCCTTTGGCGTATTGCACAATTGGCATGTTGACCTTCCATAAAATCTGATCTCCTTTAGTGCAATGTCTGATCCTTCAGCTTGATGCCCAAACTCATGGCACAAAATCCTTCTGGTATGTTGACCAGTCCTCCAACTAGATGTCCAATCTTTTAGCATGTTCCACTCCAACGCAACGTTTGATTCTTCCTACTTCAATCAATTTGTCTTTCTATGATCAAAGTTAGTCCTACGTTACTCAAATGCACATTAGATCATCCTCTCTAGCGGTGATCCACACAATAGGGCTGCGACGATGCTCCTCAAATCTCCAAATCTACTATTTGAGAAGGAGAAGGGGAGGAGAATAGGAGAGGCAACCCAAAAAGGCTCTAGCCTATGAACCATTGGTTCCCTCCTATTTATAGAGGTCCTCTATCAACTTAACCCTAATGGATCCTACTCTATTGGGTATTGGATCACCATCCAACAACCCAAGTCTCTTAGATTAGTGAATCTCTATCCAATAATCTCTTATTGGCTCTTATTGGATCTCATCCATATGATCCAATAATTCATGGGCTTATTGTTAGGTATGAGTCGGCATTAAGAGGGGGTGAATTAGTGCAGCGGATAAATTACCGGTTTTAAAATCTTCGTTTCGATTAAACCCGATTTTGAAGAAAACCATTTCGTAAAGCTATTAACTTGAAAGTGTATGAGAGCGTAGAGAAAGCAATAAGAAGGTAAAGAAGTTTACAATGTGTAAATGGAAATAATAGAAATGGAAACCAGAGAAGAACACGCCAATTTTATAGTGGTTCGGTTGTCCAATCTACATCCACTCCCGATACCTCATCCAATGAGGTCACTAGCTTCCACTATTGATCTTTCTTGAAGGGCAAAGATCAATCACCCCTTTACAAAACTTTCACAAGTGGCTCACACTCCTTTTACAAACTTTCACACTTAGAAATGATGGAGCTAAACTCTCAACTTTTGTAAGTTATTTCACTATAGTTTTATATCAGTTCTTATCACCTCTCTTCTCTTACCAGCTGAGAAGTAAAGGGTATTTATAGCCCTTATTTGACTTCAAAATTGGAGCCAAAAAAGGTCTCATCCCGGGTTTCCTGGGTCCTAGCAGTACCACCGCTTGTGTTGGGCGGTACCATCACCTGCAACACTAACACTTGGCGGTACCACTGCTTCGAAGACTATATACTGCCTAGATTGGTGGTACCATTGCCTGACAGTCTCGGAGATTGAGTCTAGGCGGTACCACTGCCCAGACTGGTGGTACCATCGCCTGACATACTCTCGGAGTTTGTGCCACGACGATACCACTTATTGGATCATTGTTTGGGCCTTTCACTAGCCTAACATAGCCTAAACTTGGGCCCAACTGACCCCTAATTGAGTTGGTCTAATTCCAACCTAATTATATGCTAACTACGAAATTTAAGGTATACAATAAGCTAAATAAATCTGGTAAGTCTATGTTTCTTCCGGCGAGCTTCCGACGATCTTTTGACGAATTTCCGACGATCTCTCGGTAATATTCCAACGGACTCTCGACAAGCTCTTAGACTTCACGATGATCTTCTTGGTGAGTTTCAATAAGCTTCTTTGGCAAGCTCCTAGACTTCTCGGTCAATTCTGATAGAACTTCCGACGAACATTTGAACTTCCGACCAACTCTCTTACTCCCAACGAAATCTCATTTTTGACTCCGGGACTTCATTTTGCTTTATGCCTTAATCGCTATCATAGTTAATCCTGCAAAAATAAAACCTACTTCGATCTTAAATAATTATTACAAAGCTTGAATCATGTTGTCCGACATGTCATTGGTTCATCGACGCTTCATTCGATTATTCGGCGCATCGTCCTTTCTTGCGGCCTATTGCCCAATCGGCTAGTTGACCTCCGCAATTCCGATTTCCTTAGCGCAATTTCTGCTTTTCTTGGTCCGATGCCCAAACTCATGGCCCGAAGCCTTCTGCCGATACGTCGACCAATCCTTTGGCTCGACGTCCAATCTTCTGACATGTTTCTCTCCGACCCAACATAATTATTCCTGCTTTAATTGTCTCTCCCTGATCAAAGTTTTCTATGTCACTTAAAACACAGATCAAACTATAGACACTATGAATTGGTTTCATCATTAAAATCCGAGATTCAACAATCTCTCACTTTTTGATGATGACAACTAATTGATAACGAAGTTAACCTTAACTCCCCCTATCAATATGGCATATTTGAGATGAACCTTGAATTCAAATTGAATTCAAGTCAAGGCAATTTTAATCATTAATCCAAGCAACATGTTAATCATTAATCCTAGCATCATGCATAATCAAAATTTCAATACATCATTCTATGCATGATTGTCACCATAACTTCTCCCCCTTTGTCATCAACAAAAAAGAGAAGTGCATTTAGCAAGTTTCAAATCATTGCATTATGAATATAATCTCTAAGTTTTATCATCATGTAAGCTAGCAATAATTTTGAGTTTTGCATGTTTGTAAAGTTTGCTAGATATGCAAGTTATCATGTTTTGCTTCTTGAGATAGGTAAGATAGCACTTTTGCTTCTATTGAGATTGCAAGTTAGCAAGTCTTGGTGATGTTTAAGATAACAAGTTCTTTCTTCTCTTTTGAGAAATGCAGTTTTTGCTTCCTTTGCAAAGCACAAGCTAGCAAAATTTTACTTCATTTTACAATATACAAGCTAGCAACTTTGGCAAGTTTTATATTATTTTCGAATATGCAAGCTAGCAAAATTTTGAGAAGTTCATGATAGTAGGTTCTTTCTTAAATTTTGAGAAGTGCAGGCTATCAATTTTTCTCCCCCTTTGTCCCCGTTTATCAATTTTCTTTCTCCCCTTTTTTATTGTAAGAAGGAAGAATTTTTAATGGTGCAATTTATTTTTTTCTTCTATCAATACTCTAAGTATCACATAAATACAAAGGTAATCATATGAGAATCATGACATGAAAGATGAAAGATCAAGAAAGACCAATTCGTAAATGATTCATCTTGACAAATCTCTTTTTTAATAAATAATAAATCTTAGGAGATTAAATGGTTAATAATCTTCAATGGTAATCTTATGTTATAAATTCTGAGAAATCAAGAGAAAAATCATAATTTATTTTCAACTCATTCAATTCATCAAATTGACAAAGTCACTTTAATAGTTCAAGAATAGAATCATTAATCCCTTTTAAAAAATTGATAAGATAGATAAAAAGAAATTTTCAAAAAAAATGTTTTCCTCTTTTTAGTTGTTTCAATTTAAGTGATTGGTTTCATACATGCATGCCCTTGTCCTTTTTGTCAAATCAAAACATATATCATCGTTGAAAGTGCAAGTTTTATCACAAAAATCATCAAGATCAATAAATCATAAAAATCATCATGTATAACTTCAAAATCGTATGCATAGTATAAAATCATCGAGCATGGTATCAAAACTTAAATATTTTCATTACCTCTTATATCATTATGTTATTAATGTTGAATCTCATATTTTGATGATGAAACCACTTGATATGTATTTATGTTTTAATTTATGTTTTGAGTGATGCAGGATGCCTCGATCAGGATGAGACAATTAAGCAGGAAGAGTCATGTTGTGCCAGGGGAAAACATGTTAGAAGATTGGACGTCGGGCCGGTGGAATAGTCGACGTATCGATAGAAGGCTTCGGGCCGTGAATTCAGGTATCGGGCCAAGAAGAGCGGATATTGCGCCAA
>LVTN01001140.1:31204-48949 GCA_001649415.1 Musa itinerans
AATTTTTATGATTCATAATGAATTGAGAGATATTATATATGAATTGAGATCATTTACATGACATCTTTTTGCTATAGGAATGTCTTCATCTATGTCATCATCTTGATTTCTCGATATTCGATACATGATATTTTTCTATAAATCAAGATTTTTCATACTATGATTCTTCTTGATATTCTCCATGTGATGGAATGATACATGCAATACTTATTTTTTATGATGATGTATTTGATGTATTGCATATCATGTATGAGAATCATGATTAAAATTGAATTGACTTGAATTAAATTTAAATTCAAGGTTTATCTCAATTATGACATATTGAAATAAGAATGACACTTTATCTTTGTCATAATTTGAAAAGGGAAATGAATTGCACCATTATATTCTTATTCCCCTCTCTTTGCCTATGACAAAGGGGGAGAAAATAATGATAAATATTCTAAAAATAAATGTTTATATCATGTTAAATGATTTTACATTTTGTGCATGATGAGTTATAGTGATTATTGAAATAATATGGATGATTGATTTTTTGGTTTCATGTATGAAAAATGAAATGTAATGTTATTGAATTTGTGTATATTGTAAATTGAAACTATAATAATACACAAATAAGAATGATTACTTACCTTTGTCATAATTTAAAAATTGACATAAAGGGTCTTCCCTTCTTTTTGACAATGACAAAGGGGAGCAAAACTTGCTAGAAAGCAAATTTTCTAGCTTGCATAATTCGAAAAGAAGCAAACTTACTAGCTTGCTAATCTAAAGAAAAGCAATGTTTGCCAAGTTACACATTTCAAAAAGAGACAAAATAGTCTATATTGCACATCTCAAAAGATGTAAAATTTTGCTAATTTTTTTTTATGTGTAAAATTTGATAGCTTGCATACTATAAATTTGCATACCAAATGTGCTATCTTGCCTATCTCAAAATGCAAAACATGCTAACTTGCACTTTGCAATAGATTTCTTTTCGTTATTTACTAAAGATAAGATTCATCAAAATGATTCATGGTTCTTTCTTTTGAATTCTCGGAATTATAGCTTAAGATTTTCTTTTTAACAAGATTGTATACTATGATCCTTTCTCTGCATTGTTTGACTTATTCAAATAAACCATGATATGTCACTTGACTTTTTGATATTTATAACTTGATTTTCATATGTATAATTCTTTTGTATTTATGGTTGTATGCCTTATGTCATGTTGGAAAATTGATGTAAAGGACAAATATTTACAAGATTATATTATTCTCTTCCTTTTGACAATGACAAAGGGGGAGAAACTCTTGCTAGCTTACACATCGCAAAGAAAAGAAAATTTGCTAGCTTGCACATCGCAAAGTAAAATTGCTAAACTTGCACATCTTAAGAGAAGCAAAGAATTGCTAGCTTACATATCTAAAAAAAAAGTAAAAATTACTAACTTGCATATATAAAAAAAGAAGCAAAAATTGCTAGCTTGCACATCTAAAGAGAAGCAAAATTGCTAAACTTGCACATCTCTAAAATTTGCTAGCTTGCATATTCTAAAGTGACATAAAACTTACATGTTTCAAAAAACTTGATAGTTACACTTTTCTTCTTTTTGTTGATGATAAAGGGGGAGAAGTTATGATAATAATTTGAACCATGCATTGTATGATGTACCTTGATATATTTTATGATGATCTCAAATTATGTATGTAATGATATTTTAACTCATGATTTGATATTATGATGCATGTAATAATAGTGTTTCGACTTGGTTATCACTATTTTTGAATTTGAGTTTACTTTAAATTCAATATGGCATATGGATAGGGGGAGTTTAGTGAAACTCCGTCATCAATTGGTTGTCATCATAAAAAAGGGGGAGATTGTTGAATCTCATATTTTGATGATGAAATCAATTGATAAAGTTATGATCTAATGTGCATTTGAGTGATGCAGGACTAACTTCGATCATAGAAAGACATATTGATTGAAGCGGGAAGAATCAGATGTTGGGGTGGAGTGAATCATATCAAAAGATTGGATGTTGGACCGAAGGACTGGTTGATGAGCCGGAATGACTTCATGCCATAAGTGCGAGCATCAGGCTGAATGATCGGACATTGTGCAAAGTAAATTGGATGTTGCGAGAGGTCAACATACCGATTGGGCAATATACCAAAGGAGAGAATGATGCACTGAAGGATTGGACGAAGTGCTAGATGAACTAATCACATGTCGGATAATATAGTATTCTTGCTTTGTAATCATTTATCTAGATCAAAGTAGTTTAGGAGGCTAATTGAGTTAGTTCTTTATATAATCATGCTAACTCAATTAGGGGCCAATTGGACCTAAATTTGGACTAATTTGAGCTCATTGGGAGGCCCATTCAGTGACCCAAGTGGTGACACTATCAAACTGACGATGGAATCCCCTATGAGTTGGAAAAATCAAAAGCCCAATCTCTGAGGCTGTCAAGCGGTGATACTGCCCAGTGTCAGTGTGTTAAGTGGTGGTACAGTTAGACTGGATGGTGGTACCCACTAGCATCAGACCGGTAGGCGGTGATACCGTTAGTACCCTAAAAACCTAGGAGGAGACTATTTTGGCTCCAAATTTGAATACATTTGGGGCCTATAAATATCCCACTAATCCTTACTTGGTTTAGATAAGAAACTTAGTAAGGGGGAGAGAATCCTTGAGAAAAAAGTTGTAATCTCTTTTAAAGTTTAGTGTTCCTCCTCCTAAAGCTTAGAGATAGTCCTAAGGAAGGTGAGTGAGGGAATACTTATAAAAGAGGAGTGTAAAGGTTCTCTCCTGAGCTTGTGAAAAGGAAAAAGAGTTGTAAGAGGGTAGTTGGTCTTCGTCCATTGAAAGAAGATCGTTAGTGAACGCCGATGGCCTCGACAGAAGAGGAATCGAGAGTGGACGTAGGTTGTGACGACCGAACCACTATAAACTTGGTTTACATTTATGTTCTGCTTTTCATTCTTATTACTAACTAATTTACTTGCTCACTACTTTATGAACATTTTAAGTTAAACTCTTTTTCGATACGGCCTTCATCGAATGAAAATTTTGAATTAAAGGAATTTTTACGAAAGCACTAATTCACCCCCTCTTAGTGCTAAAATGGTCCTAATAAAGATAACATTATAAATCCACTAATGAAACCATTTAGTCAAATTATATTTGAGCATGACAGAGATCTGATGGGGATCAAACATATACTTTAGGTCCAGTGAGAGATTATTAGTTATAGGTGCCCTACAACCCAATCACAAGAGTGACGACACCTGTGATATGCTACAATAATTTCTTTGCTTATTATTACTGATATTTTATCATATATTATATGGATGTATACTATAATGTCTTTGGATATGTGCAGTGAGAATCAGATCATGATGAGATCACGATAATGAGACCGAGTCACCTTTAAACATAGACCCTAAATCATCTAGGTCATAGGTTACTCAAGAAGGACATCAAGATAACCAGATAGATCAGTACGCTGTATATTCATCCATATAATGGAGGTGGCTAGTCTTATAGTCGCTCGTGTGATGACATTAGAGGTACAATGTCGGGACACTAGAGGTACGATGTCAAACAGTGATACAGTGTCACTAATTGATCTACTTACTGAATACTTGATGGTTAATGATACTTGATGTCAAATAGTGATTCTGTAGTCCAAGTTATGTGTCTGGTCCTTAGACTTGAGATACCAAAGATGTCTTATATGAATACTCCATTCTTTGACACCGGACTTATAGGTTTTGAAGTTCCAAATCTATATAGCTAGTTCTTAGGAATGGTAGTCAACCTTATAAAGGTAATTGAGTGTCAATAGAGGATCATCCACTCTCAGTATCATGAGAGGTATCCCGTGTGTACTCGCTCAAACAAAATCCCTAGCTAGGGTCATTTGGATTGAGAGAGGAGTTCTTTGAGAGAATCCGATTAGAGCGAGACTCGGATAGGATTCCACATGGGTCTGATGTTACCATGTCTAATATATGGTCTCTAAGATATTAGATGGATGACGGACTATAGATACATGATAACTAAGGACAAACAAGTCTGATGAATTAGATCCCCTATACTGTTTGGGACTATGGCATAGTGGCCTAGTATGTCTATAGTCGATGAGTCGAGTGAATTATTATGGAGATAATAGTTCACTATATCAGAAGGAGTTCTAAATCAAAATGAGTTCTGACAAGATCGACTCACGGCCAGCTTCGTATCGAGCCTAAAGGGTTACAAATATATGGTGGATGTTGCGATGAGTAGAGGTGCGGATATGAGATATCCGTAGAGGGGGCCCCTAATTTGGATCCTATGGATGAGATCCAATAAGATTGGGTAATCAGATAGAAATTCAATATCTAATTAGGATAGGATCCATTAAGGATTAAGCTATGTAAATATGAGAAAGCTCATAGTTCATAGGCTATAACTTTTTGTGATTGCCCCTCATATTCTTCTCAGCCTTCTCTCCTCCTCCTTGGCTCCGGTAACCTTATAGTGCACGTGGAGAGGAAGATCCCATAGCGATCTGAGGAGCATTATTACTGTGTTTGCTATGTGGATCACTACTAGAGAGGAGTACACGAGTTCTTCTTTATCCTCTCCATCGGATCTGAAAATTTTAGAGATATACGGTCTCCCTAGGTAACACTTATCACATGATACGTGTGGTTTTTGAATTTCTATTTTACGATTTTTTTCACGCACTAATCGTCACACAACGACTAAGTACTTGACTTTAGGAAATCAGATTTTATTTTTATTTTTCGCTATGTATAAGATGTCAATCTATGGTTTCTCAATAATAATATCATAAACCTTTATTAAATCATCAAGTCATTGCATCGAGTCATACATTCTCCCCTTTAACAATAATATAAATATATTTGTGGTGCTCCTCACCCTTAGGAGCCAATCTTATCTAGTTACATTTAAAGAAATCATATCTACCAATTAATTAATCCAAGATAAAAAAAACAAGTTTTATTAAGATGAATGAGGTCTATACGTATAAAGCACTCATTGACATCATTGTCCATTGCAACGTTCTAGTTACCTTGGATGAGATGCTATTGGTGCAATCAAGGCAAATGTGACAAACAAATAATTAATGGTGGGTGCCCATTTGAACACCCACTGCCTTTTACACGAAGCTTGAAGACAAAAGGATATTGGATTTAGTATCAACAACCAAAAGAAAAATCAACAACTAAGAATATATCAAAAACATAATATAAATTTTAATATGGTTTGATAATCCTCACTTACATCGATGGAGAAAATTAAATTCTTTATCATGTGAGATCAATTACAAGATTTGAGTTATCCCTATTTAAGCACAAATTTTCTTGAGTACCCTCTCAAATAATTTCTAAAGAATTTATATATTTTAAAAAATTTATACTTTTTTCTCACTTTTTTTAAAAACCCTAAAGAGTACTCTCTCTAGACACTATAGAGAGAACCCAAGAGAACTAAGATATTCCTCATATTTTGCTCTCCCTCATCGAAACTTAGAGATGCATGAGATATTTATAGAAAAATTAAACCTAATTACCAAGGTTCTATTCCTTCATGAGAACTTCTTCTTGTACTAGGATTCCTTATCCCATTGAGACATTAACTTTATGAGTCATAAATTACTTATTAATCTCAATAATCCCTCTCTTGGTGTTTATTTTATCAACTTTTGTGCTTCTTGAAGGGAAAATACATTTGCTTCATACTCTTTTCAATCTATGTTGCTTATCTTTATTGAATCCTGATCACGTAAATCTTTTGGACTCTGATACCACTTGCTATGGAGGAAGAGAAAAACTAAAATGCAAAAGAAAAAACCACTAGAAATCAATAATTAAAAATATACTAGAAAGTTAATGTGATTCGACATTTGCTACTACTGGAAACCAAATTCTTCACTATGTGAAATCAATTACAAGACCCTTGAGTTATTCTTACTCAAGCACAAATTTTCTTAGATACCCTCTCAAATAAGTTTTAAGAATTTATAATTTTTTCTTATCATTTCTAGAAACCCTTTTAGACACTTTAGAGAGAAATCCAGAAGTACCAAAAATTATTTTTCACATCTTACTCTTCCCTTACCAAAACCTAAAGATATATTAGATATTTATAGAAAAACTAAACCCCAATTACTAGAGTTTTTTTTCTTCGTCAGAACTCCTTATACTAGAATTCGTTATCCCACTAAGACACTGGCTTTTGGTATCTTAGAATACTTGTCAATCCCAATACTTCGTCAGAACTCCTTTGTACTAAAGTATTAACTATTTATAAAAGGGTTAATCATGTTTGGTACTAGCAACTTAGTTTCTTCTTTGCTGAAGATTGTCTTTTGGGTCATTCTCTAGCCTTATAGGTCTAATCCACTAACACATAATCTATTCTAATCTAGTCTCTAAGTTATGTACTTATGCTAGTCAACATAAGTTCAATCTCCTTGTCTATTATGGACAAACTCCAAAAAGAAATATGGTAATTTTGGTGGTACATTTGATTTATTAGCTTATAAAATTTAAGGCAATGTTACACAACAATACTTGTCAACATGTACACCCAACACAATATGTCAGATACACTTCATAGGTTGGTGAAATTATAATAGAACAAAAAGAAATAAACTACTATATTTGCATATTTATAAACTACAAAGTACAAATAAGCTTGATCGAACTCAATATTTTAAGCTATCGATCCCAGCTATGCTGTTGTAATTTAACAATGTGTATTGACAAGGTGTCAATAACCGATGATACTCCAACTCAGTGATCTGTATAATCTCTTTGGTTGCCAAGTGGTAATAACATAACATTTTCTTCCCCTTTAAAGTCATCTCCATATAAAACTTATTACCTCCCATGAATGGTAGGGGTAGGAAATAGCTATTGTCCATAATATTCATGCTCTCTAAGTGGTACCTCCTGACCCATTCTCCCTCTGCCATCATCCATATAGAAAATGAATGGTCGTAGAGTTGTTGAGTGTTTGTCAAAATCCCTTCATCTGTGACCCCAAGATATTGAAAGAACTTGAATTGTTCTATTGGTGGTAACATATAGTCTGAGATATTTTTATCGAGGTTAAACCATAATATATAGGGATCACAGTTCCAATATATGATACCTCTTGTATACAAAATATTCCACCAACACATGGAGCTTTGCCCTTGGATGACAAGCCTTTGATCATAAGTTATCCACTTCCTCGTGCCTGAGAAGTATATCTTAAACTCAAACTTTTTGGATGCTCCGAGATTATCTAGATAATCTACTATGAGGTTTACTAGTTTGTAATGAGTTGGAGTAGCCAATGGTTCATAGGCCAAGCCAATAAACTCATTTCTACTAGTGCAACTATCAGGGATGGCATGACCCTCTTTTGTGATTGGATTCCATATATAATAGAAGGTGCTATCATTAAAAAGGTTCTGATTTTCCCATCTTGTTTTCAGCAATAGCAAAAGAAGACCATTGGTGGATGCAATAATCCGTGCACAACCTGTGCCATCAGGAAAGGAAGAGAAGGATGTCTCAGGCTCATAGACATTGAGTTTCCCAAATATGTTCACGGGTAGAAAATCAACATTGCGATCTCGTACACACATGAAGCCAAGTGACCCATGACGATATGAGTAATGGTACATAAATACAGGGTCATGGTATATGAGGTGATGCCACTCCTTACTGACAGAGCTGAATTTGGAAAGAGTCTTGTAGGAAAGCCATGGGAGGATTTCCATATGAAGAATATCTTTAGGTATCGATACCATAATAGTAGACATGTATATCTATCAAATAGAAACAAAAGATACAATAAGTATAAGGCAAATGATATAAGTCATATAAAAAATAAATAAATAAACACCTATTGAAGATTTATAAAATAAAAAACTTATTCCTACTTCTCACGCCATGAAACAGCAATGATGATCCATCGAATAAATATAAGTTAGACTCCTTCGAGTCTAATAATTTTTTCTTTGAATATTTTAACCCAAAGTCATGCAGGTGTAACTTATATTTATTTCACTTGACCCTATCATTACATATGCTACAATCAAAATAATCGTAGCTAAAGATATTATATTATGCTCCTATAACTAACATTATATTTAATAGATTAAAAGACTAGTACATCATATGATTAATCAGCTTCTTTTTTTTTTTCTCTCTAACACTGACATTTTCATCCAGCCTTTAATATATAATCTTTTGAATCAAATATGAGCCACCTACATAGACATCCAAAGTTGGATCTAAATAGTAAATCATATTACAAGAAAATATCATGACACAAGTGATATAAGCATGAAAATCGTCATTAATTTCTTTTTACAAAGCTAATATATTATTCTAGTGGGACACCAAATACATCCTCATCCCATTTATATATTTAATATTTTAAAACACCTAATTTGGTCAATGCTATCAATTAATCAATCAATTGAGCACTAAAGAAAAAGTGAACATTTGGTTGTTTAATTATACATAAACAAAAAGCCAAAACTTACCTTCTCTTTTTTCAAGTAATCTTTTTCCTTTTTTATTATTTATTGTTTTTTTCTACTTATCTTTAGTTTCTCATGTAGCCTTTCTTTATTATTTTTTTTCTCCCTTTCTTTTCAAGTTAGAACTAGGATTGTTGGGCCGGGGCCATGCACACTTTGGTCAGCTTGGTTCATGTGCATACTTCGACATTGGTGGGATGTACCATGACCTAAGTGATTGATTAACACCACAGGGATTAGTATGGTTCAAGCTAGATTAGATGAAATATGACTTAGGTTCGGATCGAGCTAAACCTAGGTTTAATTTTTTTTTTCCTATATGTCAAAACAAGATGCATGAATCTTCAAAAGTAATTAATTAAAAATAAATATTAATACTATTTATTTATCGAATTGAAAGAAAAGACCTTACTCTATTCCCTTCTAGGGTCACACATTTACAATTATTGCAGGCCTAAAACACATAATTAAGAAGAACAAAAATATCCACAACTATATGGCTTGTCTTGCCAAATTCAATGGAAATAATAAATGTGTTGTCATCTATTTGTAGCAGTATTTTTCACAACTTATTTAATCATAGAATTTAACAACACCTACTAACCAATCTGTTCCCAAAAGATAAAGACAATTATATTACCAGAATTAAGATAGATTTTAATCCCTCTGTAGAGCAAATGCAAAGTTATGATTGTGCAAGAATATGATATCACAATGTAATCAAAGGAAAATAATTTATTTCAAAAAATTCTTCATTAGTTCCTTAATAAAAAATCCATCAAGATTTTATCTTAAATTGTTAGGACAAAAATCAAAGCACATGTTTCTAATAAACAATAATGAATATTGAAATAACAAATTAAAAGATAAAGTTTAAGACCAACCTTGAGGTGAAGAAATTAGCAGAAAATTTCACCCTGTGATTCAACCACTATTATCCGTATATAAGGGCAATCGTGGAGAGATTTGACTTAGTCTCCTGTAGCAACTCGAGTAGCTAAATAGAATGAAACAACAAAAATAAAAATAAAAGAGGAATCTGTTTGTGTATATATCGGAGCGGTTTAGTGGGGGTCTTTTTGTAGAGTTTGCTGTAGAAGGCACATTAAAATGGCATTATTGGAAGGGACACATTCCTTCAATAGGGTAATTATTTTAACTACCAAAGATAAATTAACTACAAAATTTTGAGTCTTAAAAAACCCCCAACATAAATTATGCCTTTAACCGGAATGTATAGTGTAGGAAAAAAATATTTCATCCTGCATAAGAAATTCATAATAAACATATCAAAATCCTATATTTATCATATATAGGAGAGCAAAAAAATCCCATCAGGATATGCTGCTCTAAGAAAGTCATAAACTATACTTACTAAATAGTTCTTAAGCCAAATTTGTTATGATCGATACTACGAGGGAGGATGTGAATTAGTGCTTTCAAAAAATTATGATTTAAAAACTCGTTCGATGAAACTCGTATTGAAAAAATGTTTAACTTGAAATATGAGTAAAACTAGTGAGCAACTAAATCAGTAAGCAATTATAATGAAAAGTATAAAGAAAATGTAAACCAGATTGATAATGGTTCGGTCGTTTCGACCTACGTCAACTCCTGATTCCCCTGCACTAGAGGCCATCGGCTTTCACTACTGATCTTCTTTTCAACGGGTAAAAATCAGCTACCCTTGTTACAATCCTTTTTCCTTTTAACAAGCATGGGAGAGAACCTTCTCACCTCTCTTATACAATTAGATCACACTCCTCCACTTTTAAAACCAAGAAGGAAGAGACTCAACAACTTCACAGAGTTTATACATTTTTTTCTCAAGAATTGTTTCACCTTTCTACTATTTTTTTGCTATCCCAAGCAAGAATAAGTGGGGTATTTATAAGCCCCAAATGACTTTAAAAATGGAGCCAAAAATTTAAATCCTTGGGTTTTTGGGGTACTAGCAATACCATTGCCTGCATTGGGTGGTACCATTGTCTGCCATCCTGTGCACTAGCGGTACCACCGCTCAATCTAAGCAGTACCACCACCAGTCTCGACGGTACCACTGCTTGACACTAGGCAATACTACCATATTGTCGGGTTTTCTAAAAAAGTACATTTCGTACTTTCCAACTCATAAGCGGTTCTATCGCTTGGCCCAACTTCATGTCATTGAATTACCTTCTAATGAGCCCAATTCAGCTCTAATTCAAGCCCAATGGGACCCTAATCAAGTTGGCATAGTTACACACAAAACTAACTCAATTAAAACCCAAACTACTTCGATCAAGACATGAATCCTATGTTGTCCGGCATGTCATTGGTTCATCTAACACTTCATCTGAACCTTCGACGCATCATCCTCTCTTTCGGCGTATTACTCGATTCATCAGCATATTGAACTCCTACAACATCTGATCTTCTTGGCATTGTTAGGAACGAGTCGACACTAAAGGGGGGGGGGTAAATTAGTGTAGTAGATAAAATTACATCGATTTCGGAAAACTTTCATTCGTTGAAATCGATTTCGGAAAGATGTTAACTTGAAATACGTTCGGAAAGGTATGCAGCAAAAGTAATGATGAAGTAAAGCGGTTTGTAATAAGATAAATAGCAAAATAGAAATGCAAACCAGATTTTTATAGTGGTTCGGTCGTCGTGGCCTACATCCACTGCACCGATTCCTCTTCCGTCGAGGCCACCGACATCCACTATCGGTTTTCCTTCAATAGGTGAAGACCAACCACCTTTTATACCCCTCTTCTCCTTTTTACAGGTTTAGGAGACAACCTTTTACAAGCACTCACTTATCCTAAATAGAATTCTAAATTTAGACTATAGGAGGGGATCTCTCAAGTGATTACAACAACGTTTTTCCACTTTTAAGCTCTCTATGCTTGTGTGTGTTAACCAAGGATGAGAGGGGTATTTATAGGCCTCAAGTTGATTCAAACTTAGAGCCTAAAAATATCTCATCCCGGGTTTCTAGGGTACTGACGGTACCACCACCAATGCCAATCTAACACTAACACTAGGTAGTACCACCACCCAGTTTGGTGGTACCACCACCTAACACCCTAACACTGGGTAGTACCACCGCCTAACAGTCTCTCAGAGACTGTGTCTGGGTGGTACCATAGCTTAGACTGACGGTACCACCACCTGACATAGTCTCAGAGATTGTGCCATGACGATGCCACTTGTTGGGTCACTATTTAGGCCTTTCATTGAGCCCAATATAGTCCATACCTGGGCGCAACCGGCCCATAATTGAGTTGGCCCAATTCTAATCCCAATTATGTGTTAACTATGAATTCTAAGGCATACTTAAGCAAATCCGGTCCGATTAGTCTAGGTTTCTTCTGGCGATCTTCCGACGATCTCTTGGCAATGTTCCAACGGACTTCCGGCAAGCTCCTGGACTTCATGATGATCTTCTTGGTGAGTTTCGGCGAGCTTCTTTGGCAAGCACTTGGACATCTCGGTCAATTCCGACAGAACTTCCGACGAACTCTCGAACTCCCAACGAAATCGCGTTCTTGACTTCGGGACTTCATTTTGCTTTATGCCTTGCTATCGTAGTTAATCATGCACGCATAAAAGCTACTTCGTTCTAGACAATTATTATAAAGCGAATCAAGTGTTGTCCGGTCATGTCATTGGTTTATCGGCGCTTCATCCGAATCTTCGGCGTATCATCCTCTCTTGCGACCTATTGCTCAATCGGCCAGTTGACCTCCGTAACTCCGATTTACTTGGCGTAATTTTTGCTCTTCTTGGCCCGATGCCCGAACCCATGGATCGAAGCCTTCTATCGATACATCGACCGATCCTTCGGCTCGACGTCCAATCTTCTGATATGTTTTTCTCAGGCCCTACATGATTCTTCCTACTTCAATCGTCTCTTCTTGATCGAAGCTTCCTGCATCACTCAAAACGTAGATCAAATCATAAATACTATCAAATGGTTTCATTATCAAAATCCGAGATTCAACAATCTCCCCCTTTTTGATGATGACAACCAATTGATGACGGAGTTAACCTTAACTCCCCCTATCAATATGCCATATTGATAGAACACTTGAATTAAAAAATCCATGCAACATATTATCATAAAATTATGCATAACATCATACTTCTCTCCCTTTGTCATCAACAAAAAAGTGTAACTTTCAAGTGTTTTTTGTTAGGATCGAGAGCACTAAGAGGAGGGGCGGGGGGTGAATTAGTGCAGCGGATAACTTTCGACGATTTAAGATGATGTTCGTACGATAAAAACGATTTCGATGCGAAAGCCGATTCGGAAAGGACTTCAACTTAAGATTAAGCAAAAGTAGAGTTGAAGTAAAGTAATGGAGGCAGTTTGCAGTTTAAGATAGAGAGCAGAATGTAAATGCAAACCGAGATTTAGAGTGGTTCAGTCAATCTTGACCTACATCCACTTTTGGCTTCCTCCTCTGATGAGGTCACTGATGTCCACCACTGCACTAATTCACCCCCCCTCTTAGTGCCGACCCCGATCCTAACAGTATCGACAAAAGACTTCGAGCCACGGATTCAAGCATCGGGCCAAGAAGAGTGGATATTGTGCCAAGGATATCGGAGTTGCGGAGTCAACTGGCCGATTGGGTAATAGGCTGCAAGAGAGGATGATGCATCGAAGAATCGGACGAAGCGTCGAGGGACCAATGACATGCCGGACAACATGATTCATGCTTAGTATTAATTTTCTAGGTCGAAGTGTGTTTTTACATGTGTAGGATTAACTATGATAGCAAGGCATAAAGCAAAATAAAGTCTCAAAGTCAAGGACGCGATTTCGTTGGGAGTTCGAGAGTTTGTCGGATGTCCAAACGTTCGTCGGAAGTTCTACAGGAACCAGCCAAGAAATCCGGGAGCTTAACACAGAAGCTCGTCGGAACTCGCCAAGAAGATCATCATGAAGTCTAAGAGCTTGCCAGGAGTCCGCTGGAACAATACCCGAGAGTTCATCCGAAGTTCACCGGAAGATTACCGAAAGCTCCCTAGAAGAAACCAAGACATAGGGATTTATTTAGCTTAGTAAATGTCGTAGATTTCATAGTTAGTACGTAATTGAGATTAGATTTGGGCAAACCCAATTAGGGGCCAGTTCGGCCCATGTAAGGACTGTGTTGGGCCCAATGAGAGGCCCAAACAGTAACCCAAGAAGTGGCACCATCGTGGCACAGTCTCCGAGATTGTGTCAGGCGATGGTACTGCCAGTCTGGGTAGTAGTACCACCTCTGGTAGGGTGCTAGGCGATGGTAATGCTAGACTGGATGGTGGTACCGCCCAACACAATGTCAATGTCAGACTGACACTGGCGGTGGTACCACCCGTACCTAGGAAACCCTGGATGAGATATTTTTAGGCTCTAAGTTTGAATCAACTTGAGGCCTATAAATACCCCTCTCATCCCTGGTTAACTACATACACAAGCACAGAGAGTTTTAAAGTGAGAAAACGCTGTAGAAACCACTTGAGAAATCCCTCCTCTAGCTTAAACTTAGAATTCTGTTTAGAGAAGAGTGTATGTGCTTGTAAAGGTTGACTCCTAAACTTGTGAAAAGGAGAAGAGGGGTGTAAGAAGGAGGTTGATCTTCGCCTATTAAAGGAAGATCGATAATGGATGCCGGTGGCTTCGACGGAAGAGGAATCGGTAGAGTGGATGTAGGTCACGACGACCGAACCACTATAAAATTGGTGTATTCTCTGGTTTGCATTTCTATTGTTGCCATTTACTTTACTGCAAACCAGTTTACTTGCTTACTGCCTTCAATACATTTACGAACACATGTTTCAAGTTAAGTTTCCGAAATCGGTTTTCAACGTATGAGTGATTTTCCAAAATCGATGAGATTTTACCGCTGCACTAATTCCCCCCTCCTCTTAATGCCGACTCTTTTCCTAATAGTACCGTTCTGGCATAGTCTCTGAGACTATGTCAGGCGGTGGTACGACTAGTTTGGGCGGTGGTACGGCTAGTTTAGGCGGTGGTACGACCCAATGTCAGGGTGTCAGGCAGTGATACCATCAGATTGGGTGGTGGTACCACCCAGTGTCAGTGTCAGTGTTAGACTGGCACTGGCTGTCGTACCACCAATACCCCAAAAACCCGGGATGAGACATATTTTAACTCCAAGTTTGAATCAACTTGAGGCCTATAAATACCCCTCTCATCCCTGGTTAACACACATAAGCACATATAGCTTAAAAGTGGGAAAATGCTGTTATAATCACTTGAGAGATCCCCTCCTCTAATCTAAGTTTAGAATTCAGTTTAGGAGGAGTGAGTGCTTGTAAAAGTTTCTCCTAAACTTGTGAAAATGAGAAGAGGGGTGTAAAAGGTGGTTGGTCTTTGCCTATTGAATGATGACCAATAGTGGATGCTGGTGGCCTCGACGGAAGAGGAATCGATGGAGTGGATGTCGGTCATGACGACAGAACCACTATAAAAATCTGGTTTGTATTTCTGTTTTGCTATTTATCTTATTGCAAACTACTTTACTTCCTCATTACTTTTGCTGTACACCTATCTGAACATATTTCAAGTTAACATCTTTCCGAAATCTATTTCAATGAACGAAAGTTTTCCAAAACCAACGTAATTTTTGTCTACTACACTAATTCACCCCCGCCTCTTAGTGCCGACACATTTCTAACAGTTGGTATCAGAGCCACGTTCGTTTCTCATTTGGTTTAACACCCAAGAGAAATGGCTCTTTTCGGCTTTCAAGTGGGTCACTCTTTCATTCATCCTCCCATGTTTAATGGGACGGACTACACATATTGAAAAACTCGAATAAGAGTTTTCTTACTTTTTTTTTATTTGAATTTATAGAATATTATCGAAAGCAGTTTTCGAAGGTCTTCTCTTCCAATAAACTATTGGAATGATTTGGAGAAGAATACTTTTCCTTTAAATGCTAGAGCTATGAGTGCTCTATTTTGCACCTTAGACAAAAATGAATTCAATCGGGTTTCTACTTGCGAAACGGCTTTTGACATTTTGCATACTCTTAAAATCACACATGAAGACACTAGCAAAGTTAAAGATTCGAAAATCAACTTTTTGTTGCATGATTTTGAATTATTTTATATGAAATGAAGCGAAACCATTGGAGACATGTACACCCATTTTACGGATGTCGTCAATGGTTTAAAAGCACTTGGTAAAAATTTTTCGGTTCTTGAACTTATAAACAAAATTTTACATTCTCTTCATAAGAACTAGGATTCAAAAGTAATGGCCATACAAGAGGCAAAAGACTTAAACAAATTTACACTCGAAGAACTTATCGGGTCTTTAATGACCTATGAAATGAGTTGTATGACATAAAATAAATATGAGAACAACCTTCCAAAGAACAGGAATGAGACTTAGAACAATTGAAGACCACTCGAGCATAAGCTCAAGTGATGGTGAACTTGAACTCCTCACTATGAAATTTAAAAGGTTCATGAAACAAGAATTAAAGAACAAAAATAAACTTAAAAAGAATGCAACTACTTGCTATGAACGCAAGAAGGAAGTACTTTGGGATGAATCGAGCTCATCCTAAGATGAGGAGAAAATCAACAAAGGCGAGGTGGTAAACTATGCCTTAATGACTTTCGACGATGAGGTAATCAAAATCCCTTAGTTTACTTTAAAATTACTTGATATTTTTCATGAGTTATTTTTAATTTAGTTTAAAAAAATTGTATATAAATGTTTCTTAAAAATTACATGTTTAATGATGTAATGAAAATGTTAAAAAAATTGGGATCATGCTAGTAATTTTGAAAATGATAGTGGCAATTGCATGTTGTATGAAAATACAATAAAATGTTTATCTAATACTTGTACACCTAATAAGATTAATCTTATGTATGTGTTTAAGAAGCAATAATATGTATCATGTTGATTTCCATATTGCTTTTCGATTTTGATTAAAGATGTCTTATGTTCAATGAAACTATGCTTGATGTTTTAATGAAAATATTAAGATGTTTGAAATTAATGAGTTTATCTTTCAAAATTATACATGATGATTCTTGCGATTTATGGATTATCGATTTTTACCATAATGAAAGTGGCTTTTTTCAATTTTAAACTATGATGTATGGTTTTCATACGAAAAAATTGAGCATACGAAAAAATTGAGCATATTTATATGAAATAAATCATATGAATTAAAACAACTAAAAAGAGAAAAGCATTTTTCTTGAAATTTTTTTTTTCTCTATCTTATCAATTTGTTACTAAGAGATTGATAAAGTTATTTATGCCATTTTGAATATCTTAAAAGTAGTTTTGATGATTTGATGATTTGAATTTGAATGAGCTTTATCTTGATTTTTTTGAGATTTATAACTTGAAATTTCTTATGCATAAATCAAGATATTATATTATTTAATCTCCTATGTTTCTTTTTGTCATTTATAAAAGAAGAGATTTTTTGAAATAAATCATGTCTTGTGGCATTCATGATTTGATATTAATATCTTTCATATCATGATTTTCATATGACACCTTTGTATTTTTGTGATGACTTGAACATTTACATTATTATGTTCTTCTCTTCTTCTTTCTTATTTACAATGACAAAAGGGGGAAAGAAAATAGCTAGCATATCAAGAGAACCAAATTTGCTAGCTTAAATGATAAACTTAGATATGTTAGAGCTCCCAAATGCATAAATTTTTCTTATACATTTTTTGGATCATAATCTTGATTTCTCGAATTTTAGACTTGATCTTTCATTTTTTATGATTGAAATAATAATTGGAATATTGATGTAATTATGAATGATGATTTTGTTATGACCGGAGCGACACTAAGAGGGGGGGTGAATTAGTGCAGCGGATTAAAACGTCGGTTTTGATAAATATTTCGTACGATAAAAATTGAACTCGGAAGTGCTTAACCTGAAAGCATATTCATATAGTTGTGCAGCAAAGGTAATGAGGAAATAAAGCACGTAAGAAAGTTTGCAGTAATGTAAATGGCAATAATGAAATGCAAACCAGAGATCACGCCGATTTTAAAGTGGTTCGGTCAAATGACCTACATCCACTTGCGAGGCCCCTCTTCGATGAGACTCCCACCTTCCACTAGCAAATCTCAAAAAAGGGAAGGGTAAATACCCCTCTTACAACTTTTTACAAACGGTTCACTCTCTTACAGATTTTCAGCAAGAAAG
>LVTN01001140.1:50103-70880 GCA_001649415.1 Musa itinerans
ACTATTGTATTGTTATTCCCCTCTTTTTGCTAGTGATAAAGGGGGAGAAAGAATTGGTAGCATGCACATCACGAAAAGAGGCAAATTTGCTAGCTTGCATACTCTAAAATGATATAAATTTGCTAGCTTGCATGATGTAGAATTTGCTATCTTGAACATCACCAAGACATGCTAGCTTGCAATCTCAAGAGAAGCAAAACATCCTAACTTGCACATCTAGTAAAATTTACAAACTGACAAAACTCAAAATTATTGCTAGCTTGCATAATGATAAAATTAGAGATTATGTTTATTATACAATGATTTGAACTTGTATGTATAAAAATACTTGAAAGTTGCACTTCTTTTTATTGATAACAAACGGGGAGAAGTATGATGTTATGCATAATTTTATGATAATATGTTGCTTGGATTTTTTAATTCAAGTGTTCTATCAATATGGCATATTAATAGGGGGAGTTAAGGTTAACTCCGTCATCAATTGGTTGTCATCATCAAAAAGGGGGAGATTGTCGAATCTCGGATTTTGATGATGAAACCAATTGATAGTATTTATAATTTGATCTGCATTTTGAGTGATGCAGGAAGCTTCGATCAAGAAGAGATAATGGAAGTAGGAAGAATCATGTTGGGCCTGAGAAAAATATGTCAGAAGATTAGACGTCGAGCCGAAGGATCGGTCGACGTATCGGTAGAAGGCTTCGGTCCATGGGTTTGGGCATCGGGCTAAGAAGAGCAAAAATTACGCCAAGTAAACTAGAGTTATGGAGGTCAACTGGCCGATTAAGCAATAGGTCGCAAGAGAGGACGATGCGCTGAAAATTCGGATGAAGGGCCGATAAACCAATGACATGACCAGACAATACTTGATTCGCTTTGTAATAATTGTCTAGATTTAAGTAGGTTTTATGTGTGCATGATTAACTACGATAGCTAGGCATATAGCAAAATGAAGTCCTGGAGTCAAGAACACGATTTCGTTGGGAGTTCGAGAGTTCGTCGGAAGTTCTATCAGAATTGACCGAGACATCCAAGAGCTTGCTAAAGAAGCTCACCGAAACTCGCCAAGAAGATTGTCATGAAGTCCAGGAGCTTACCAGAAGTCTGTTGGAACATTGCCGAGAGATCGTCGGAAGTTCGCCGGAAGATTGCCGAAAGAAACCTATACTAACCAGACCAGATTTGCTTAAGTATGCTTTAGAATTCATAGTTAGTATATAATTGGGATTATAATTAGGCCAACCCAATTAGGGGCCGGTTGGGCCCATGTATGGACTGTGTTGGGCACAATGAAAGGCCCAAATAGTGACCCAACAAATGGCACCGTCATGGCATAATCTCCGAGACTATGTCTGGCAGTGGTACCGCTAGTCTAGGCTGTGGTACCACCCAGCCACAGTCTTCGAGAGACTGTTAGGTGGTGGTACTACCTAGTGTTAGGGTGTTAGGTGGTGGTACCGCCAGACTGGGCGGTGGTACTACCTAGTGTTAGTGTTAGTGTCAGACTGGCATTGGTGGTGGTATCGCCAGTACCCCAGAAACCCGGGATGAGATATTTTTAGGCTATAAGTTTGAATCAATTTGAGGCCTATAAATACCCCTCTCATCCCTAGTTAACATATACAAGCACAGAGAGCTTAAAAGTGAAAAAATGTTGTTGCAATCACTTGAGAGATCCCCTCCTATAGTCTAGATTTAGAATTCTGTTTAGGAGAAGTGAGTGCTTGTAAAAGGTTGTCTCCTAAACCTGTCACGCCCCCTCAAATAATCGATAATATTAAAATTTTCCTTCATCACAAACCAATCCAGGATCCAAACTAACATTTGAGGATACTGAAAAACATTCAATCAAATTCACATCAATAAAACCTGTGCAGTTTATAATCATATATCACATCACTCGATAATTCACATTTATGGAAACCCAAGCCAATTTAACAAAACATTAACAACATTTACAAATCCATAAGCTAAACAATTTATACAATCAAGACTTCAACCATTTACCACCAATTCATATCATTGTAAACTAAACTTAATATTCTAAAATTCCAAATAAGAGAGATTTTGTTAACACTTTTACACAACGTATCAATTCAGATTCATCGACAACATTTCGTTTCATACAAAATATGCTTATACAACAATAACCACAATATATCAACCAATAAGACATGCTCACAATTCTGAATAGCTCTTCACTGCCTCAGCCCAATATAAACATTTCAGAGTGTGACAAGTTGACCTGAAAGATTTATACAACAACGGAATGAGCTAAAAATAGCTCAGCAAGTGACAAAGCATATCTAGAACGAAAAGGGACAGATTCAAACAAATAATGTATCACAATGCAAGACAGAATCCAAAAGATTCAAGGATATCATCTCATTAGATACAGAATCGTAAATGTCATATCATTCAGAACATATTTGGTTCATACCAAATGGTGCATAGAGTAATTGGAGCATATCAATAGCGTATGAAATGTTCCGGAGCATATCAACGACGTATGGAACATTTTGGAGCATATCAATAACAATGGAACATTTCGGAACATATCAATGGCATATAAAATATTTCGGAGCATATCAGTAATGAATAAAACATTTCGGAGCTTATCAATGGCATCTGAAATGTCTTGAAGCATATCAATGACAAATGAAACATTTCGAAACATGTCAATAACAAATGAAACGTTTCAGATCTTATCAATGGCATATGAAATGTTCTGGAGCATATCAACGGTGTATGGAATATTTCGGAGCATATCAATAACAAATACCAAACAAAAGCTCAAACGTCGTCTTTGACGTTGCATTCATATCATTCTTATCCAAAGCATGTACAGAAACACATAACCAAAGCTTTGGATATCATATCAAACATATATAAGGTGAAGTGGGACCATAATATAATATGGTACATCCATTTCTGAATGACCACCAAACATAAGTCTCCTACGTCTGGGAGCTCCATCCACCCACGTCTGAGTGAAGTCATAGGGGGCCGGCAGAGCATCACAGGCTCTATGCATAACTCTCTTCACCATTTCTGGCAAAGGTTAACATTATCCCACAAACACCAGAGTACAAAATGATGGTATGAATGATAAAATTTATACATATCGGAAGCACATGCGGAACAACAAAACGTACATGTGCCTTTACGAGACAATATGATACAAACATAATATTTCACAAATGTATTCAGATTTGAAAGGAAATGAAAGCAAGAGCATACAAAGATTCCAAGCAATCATATATAGCTCAGTTTAAATAAGAAGGTTAGATGAATTCAATGTGCAAAGGAATGAAACTGGAATAAGCACACATCGAAAGCAAATGCGGAACAATGGGATATACATGTGCCTATATGAGTCAATACGGTATAGCATAAACGTTACATAATAGTTTTGAAGAATGCAAATCATTTAAGGATAAGAGTAAACAAGAATTCAATGCGGTAAAATAAAGCTCAAATGAATGAAGGAAGCTGAATGAAATCTATTTCCAAACGAATGAAAATAGAATATGCAAAATCGACCAAAGCTCGATTTTTGATAGAATTTGAGAGGCACATTAAACAAATAATTAAAACTATCGATTGTGCTCCAATTTACTCAAGAAATATATCATTAGAAAGATATTTCAATCTATTTTTAGATAAAATAAGTTTCGTATGAATCGAAGTTTTCAACAAAGAGTTACAATTGGTTTAGTAGCCAAAGGTCAGAAAACAAAATCACTATTTTGCAGAATTCATAGGATCGGATTCAATAGATAACTGTGTAGGCATTTGGACTCTAGATCATTCAAACCTAGCATCAAAATAAAGATCTACAAGTCTAGTTTCTAATGAAATAAGTTTGGAATAAATCAGAGTTTCCAACAAGGACTTATAGACAGTTTAGTATCAAAACGTCAGAAATTACGATCTCTATTTTGTAGAATCCATAGGCTCATTTGAAACAGAAGTTTGGGCAGGCAAACTTACTCCAAATTCTTAAAGTAAGCTATCAAAAGAAAGGTTTATCTGTCTATATTCTGATCAAATAATTTTTGTCCAAATTAGAGGTCATTGCATGAAATTATAACTATAACAAGGTAGAAAGGTCAGAATCTCGAAAGTTTCACAGATTCCAATCGTTTCGTCTAAATAGGAGATATATCAAATGCAAGGCTAGAACAATTCAAAGTTTCTCATATTCAAAGCAAATACAAAGATTAAATTGTAGTAAGGAAGGATCAAGACACTTGCAATAGAAAAGATTAGAAAGCTTGCAATAGAAAGGATCGAAACACTTGCCTTTCGAAGATTTTGATCTGAAAATCCGAAGGTGTACGCCCGAATCCTTTTTCTACTTTTACTCTGTCTCCTCTCTCTATTTCATTTTCTGTACCTATTTTCTTTCTTTCTCTGCAACTACAGCTCGTGTCGAACATAAAGGCACAGTAACCTTCTCTCTCTTACTTTCATTTCTTCTTTTTCTTTCCCAAACGCAGCTGCTACAACCACCGCCGCTACCGCTACCACTGCCACAGTCGCAGCCCCTTCCACCGCATTGCCACCACCGCAGCCCCTTTTTCTCCTTTCCTTTCTTTTCTTTCCTAGCTGCAACTGTCGTAGTCGCAGTCGCAGTCGCAGCCACGGCCGCAGCCATCACAATCGCAGCCTCTTCTTCCTCCCCTGCTCTATTTCCTCTCCTTCTTTTCTTCCAGCTGCAGCTGCCACTGCCGTAGCTGCCACCCCTTCTCCTCTTCCTCTCTTCTTACCTTTTCCTCCTCTCCTCTATTTCCTCCTGCGGGAAACAGAGGTGCCGCAGCCTCTTCACCCGCTTCTACTTCTCTTCCTCTTCTTCTTCTTCTTCTTCTCCTTCTTCTCCTTCTCCTACCCGACACCCCACACCTTCTCATTGCAGCCCATGTCGCAGCCATCCTTCTTTCTCTTCTTCTCTTCTTCTTCTTCTTCCTTTCCTTCTTTCTTTCCCAGCTGCAACTGCTGCCGCCACGGCCGCAGCCACCACAGTCATAGCCTCTTCTTCCTCCCCTGTTCTTCTTCCTCTCCATCCCTTCTTCTTCTTCTCTTCTTCTCCTTCCTCCCCTTCTTTCCCAGCTGCAACTGCCGCAGCCCCCTTCTTTCCCTTCTCTTCTTCCTCTCTTCTTCTTCCTCTCTTCTTCTTCTTCTTCCTCTTCTTCTTCTTCTCCTCCCCGACGCCCCACAACTCCTCTCCTCTGTTTCCACCTGCAAGAAACTGAGGTGCTGCAGCCCTAGCTGCTGCCACCTCTCGCTCCTCTTCTTCTTCTTCTTCTTCTTCTCTTCTTCTCCTCTTCTTCCTTTCTCCTTCTCTTCTTCTCCTCTTTTTCCCTTCTCCTCCCCGACGTCCCACATCTCCTCGCTGCAGCCCTTCCCACAGCCACCCTCCTCTCTCTTCTTCTTCTTCTCTTCTTCTCCTCTTCTTCCTTTCTCCTTCTCTTCTTCTCCTCTTTTTCCCTTCTCCTCCCCGACGTCCCACATCTCCTCGCTGCAGCCCTTCCCACAGCCACCCTCCTCTCTCTTCTTCTTCTTCTCTTCTTCTCCTCTTCTTCCTTTCTCCTTCTCTTCTTCTCCTCTTTTTCCCTTCTCCTCCCCGACGTCCCACATCTCCTCGCTGCAGCCCTTCCCACAGCCACCCTCCTCTCTCTTCTTCTTCTTCTCTTCTTCTCCTCTTTTTCCTTTCTCCTCCCCAACGCCCCATAGCTCCTTGCTGCAGCCCTTGCCGCAGCCACCCTCCTCTTTTCTTCTTCTTCTTCTTCCGCTTCTCTTCTTCTCCTCTTCTTCCCTTCTCCTCCCCGACGCCCCCACACATGTACTCCTCTGTTTCCTCCTACATGAAACAGAGGTGCTGCAGCCCTAGCTACTGTAGCTACCTCTCTCTCCTCTCTCTCTCTTCCCTCTCTTCTTCTTCTTATCTTCTCTTCTCCCTCTTCTTCCTCCTCCCTTCTTTTCCCTCTTCTTCTTCTTTTCTTTTCTTCTCCCTCTACTTCTCTTCTTCTTCTCCCCACGCCCCAGAGCTCCTCTCTCTATTTCACGGAAACATAGAGCGTGGGAGGTGGTGGGATAAAACCAAAATTTTTTATTTTCTTTTTTATTTTCTTTTTTTATTTATTTTGTAACTTAACAGTTTAGTCGTTGAAATTTTTATATTTATATATAGGCCCTCCGATTTACAAATAAATCATTATAAATAATTTTCCAAATGTGAGGGATATTACAAAACGTGTGAAAAGGAGAGGGTGTAAAAGGTGATTGATCTTCGCCTATTGAAGGAAAACCAATAGTGGATATCGGTGGCCTCGATGGAAGAGGAATCGGTGCAGTGGATGTAGGCCACAATGACCGAACCACTATAAAAATCTGGTTTGCATTTCTATTTTGCTATTTATCTTATTGCAAACCGCTTTACTTCCTCATTACTTTTGCTGCATACCTTTCCGAACATATTTCAAGTTAACATCTTTTCGAAATCGATTTCAACGAATGAAAGTTTTCCGAAATCGATGTAATTTTATCTACTACACTAATTCACCCCCCTAGTGTTGACTCGTTCCTAACAGCGCCAAGAAGATCAGATGTTGTAGGAGTTCAACATGCTAATGAATCGAGTAATACACCGAAAGAGAGGACGATGCGTCGAAGGTTCAGATGAAGTGTTAGATGAACCAATGACATGCCGGACAACATAGGATTCATGTCTTGATCGAAGTAGTTTAGGTTTTAATTGAGTTAGTTTTGTGTGTAACTATGTCAACTTGATTAGGGGCCCATTGGGCTTGAATTAGAGCTGAATTAGGCTCATTAGAAGGTAATTCAGTGACTTGAAGTTAGGCCAAGCGATAGAATCGCTTATGAGTTGGAAAGTATGAAATGTACTTTTTTAGAAAACCTGACAGTATAATAGTATTGCCTAGTGTCAAGCGGTGGTACCGTCAAGACTGGTGGTGGTACTGCCCAGATTGGGCGGTGGTATCGCTAGTGCACAGGGTGGCAGGCAATGGTACCGCCCAATACAGGCAATAGTATTGCCAGTACCCCAAAAACCCAGGGATTTAAATTTTTGCCTCTATTTTTGAAGTCATTTGGGGCTTATAAATACGCCACTCATTCTTGCTTGGATAGCAAGAAAAATAGTAGAAAGGTGAAACAATTCTTGAGAAAAAAATGTATAAACTCTCTTAAGTTGTTGAGTCTCTTCCTTCTTGGTTTTAGAAGTTTTCTGAGGGAGGAGTATGATCTAATTATATAAGAGAGGTGAGAAGGTTCTCTCCCAAGCTTGTTAAAAGGAGAAAGGGTTATAACAAGGGTAGCTGATTTTTATCCGTTGAAAAGAAGATTAGTAGTAAAAGCCGATGGCCTCTAGTACAGAGGAATCAGGAGTTGACGTAGGTCAGAACGATCGAACCATTATCAATCTGGTTTGCATTTTCTTTATACTTTTCATTCTAATTGCTTACTGATTTAGTTGCTCACTACTTTTACTTATATTGCAAGTTAAACATTTTTTCGATACGAGTTTCATCGAACGAGTTTTCAAATCATAATTTTTTGAAAGCAGTAATTCACATCCTCCCTGTCGATCATAACAAATTTGGCTTAAGAACTATTTAGTAAGTATAGTTTATGACTTTCTTAAAGAGCATATCCTGATGGGATTTTTTTGCTCTCCTATATATGATAAATATAGGATTTTGATATGTTTATTATGAATTTCTTATGCTGGATGAAATATTTTTTTCCTACACTATACATTCCGGTTAAAGGTATAATTTATGTTGGGGGTTTTTTAAGACTCAAAATTTTGTAGTTAATTTATCTTTGGTAGTTAAAATAATTACCCTATTGAAGGAATGTGTCCCTTCCAATAATGCCATTTTAATGTGCCTTCTACAGCAAACTCTACAAAGAGACCCCCACTAAACCGCTCCGATATATACACAAACAGATTCCTCCTTTATTTTTATTTTTGTTGTTTCATTCTATTTAGCTACTCGAGTTGCTACAGGAGACTAAGTCAAATCTCTCCACGATTGCCCTTATATACGGATAATAGTGGTTGAATCACAGGGTGAAATTTTCTGCTAATTTCTTCACCTCAAGGTTGGTCTTAAACTTTATCTTTTAATTTGTTATTTCAATATTCATTATTGTTTATTAGAAACATGTGCTTTGATTTTTGTCCTAACAATTTAAGATAAAATCTTGATGGATTTTTTATTAAGGAACTAATGAAGAATTTTTTGAAATAAATTATTTTCCTTTGATTACATTGTGATATCATATTCTTGCACAATCATAACTTTGCATTTGCTGTACAGAGGGATTAAAAATCTACCTTAATTCTGGTAATATAATTGTCTTTATCTTTTGGGAACAGATTGGTTAGTAGGTGTTGTTAAATTCTATGATTAAATAAGTTGTGAAAAATACTGCTACAAATAGATGACAACACATTTATTATTTCCATTGAATTTGGCAAGACAAGCCATATAGTTGTGGATTTTTTTGTTCTTCTTAATTATGTGTTTTAGGTCTGCAATAATTGTAAATGTGTGACCCTAGAAGGGAATAGAGGAAGGTCTTTTCTTTTAATTCGATAAATAAATAGTATTAATATTTATTTTTAATTAATTACTTTTGAAGATTCATGCATCTTGTTATCTTTTTAGAGTTTTTACTAAAAGTTATTAGTCTTCTTATTGATTTGTTTGATCTATAGTCAAATTTTTGGATGAATTCCCAAGAAAGCCCTTCTTTGTATGTGTTTTTTATATATATATATATTTCCCATAGGGCTCCCATTTTTTCCATCATTCTTAAAATGCCCTTATGATAATACAACTAGAATATTACTAGTTCATGGATCGGTTGATACAGTGAATTAATACAATCCCCCATATATAAGATTTGCATTTTTAAGTATAATATTTTTCAATGAACTTATAATATTTTTGGCACTCCAACAAAAATATTATAACTAAGGTGAACGCACTCAAAACCTAATAGACTCCAGCTCATATATAAAAAATATAATATCATATACGTATCCTAATTAGTTTAGGAATAAGCAAAACCAAATTGGAAGTCTTTTATGCCAATTATAGTGTTTTTAACACATCCATAAAAAATTATAAGTCTATTCAAAAACACTATAACTAATAATTGGACTGATTTATCCGATGGATAATGAATCAGTACTATTCTAGTTATTGAGGTATTTCAGTGTTTTGGGCAAACCCTCAATGCATGGTGCTCTTTGGGAAATATAAAATAGAGAGCATCTCCTGATAAAATCCGAAAAAAAAACCTTTTCCAAGGAATTCAGTCCTAATATGTTTTGAGATATAGGAAAAAAAAAAAATTAAACCTAGGTTTAGCTCGATCCGAACCTAAGTCATATTTCATCTAATCTAGCCCGAACCATACTAATCCCTGTGGTGCTAATCAATCACTTAGGTCATGGTGCATCCCACCAATGTAAAAGTATGCACATGAATCAAGCTGACCAAAGTTTGCATGGCCCATACGCCTAACAATCCAAGCTTAGTTCTAACATGAAAAGAAAGGAACAAAAAAAAAAAAAAAAAAGGCAAAAGGAAAAATTAAAAAAAAGGAAAAAACTAAAGATAAGTAAAAAATAATAATAAATAATAAAAAAGGAAAAAGATTACTTAAAAAAAGAGAAGGTAAGTTTTGGCTTTTTGTTTATGTATAATTAAACAACCAAATGTTCACTTTTTCCTCAATTGATTGATTAATTGATAGCATTGACCAAATTAGGTGTTTTAAAATATTAAATATAAAAATGGGATGAGGATGTATTTGGTGACCCACTAGAATAATATATTAGCTTTGTAAAAAGAAATTAATGACGATTTTCATGCTTATATCACTTGTGTCATGATATTTTCTTGTAATATGATTTACTATTTAGATCCAACTTTGGATGCCTATGTAGGTGGCTCATATTTGATTCAAAAGATTATATATTAAAGGCTGGATGAAAATGTCAGTGTTAGAGAGAAAAAAAAAAAGAAGCTGATTAATCATATGATGTACTAGTCTTTTAATCTATTAAATATAATGTTAGTTATAGGAGCATAATATAATATCTTTAGCTACGATTATTTTGATTGTAGCATATGTAATGATAGGGTCAAGTGAAATAAATATAAGTTACACCTGCATGACTTTGGGTTAAAATATTCAAAGAAAAAATTATTTGACTCGAAGGAGTCTAACTTATATTTATTCGATGGATCATCATTGCTGTTTCATGGCGTGAGAACTAGGAATAAGTTTTTTATTTTATAAATCTTCAATAGGTGTTTATTTATTTATTTTTTATATGACTTATATCATTTGCCTTATACTTATTGTATCTTTTGTTTCTATTTGATAGATATACATGTCTACTATTATGGTATCGATACCCAAAGATATTCTTTATACCGAAATCCTCCCATGGCTTTCCTATAAGATTCTTTCCAAATTCAGCTCTATCAGTAAGGAGTGGCATCACCTCATATACCATGACCCTGTATTTATACAGCATTACTCATATCGTCATGGATCACTTGGCTTCATGTGTATACGAAATCGCAATGTTGATTTTCTACCCGTGAACATATTTGGGAAACTCAATGTCTATGAGCCTGAGACATCCTTCTGTTCCTTTCCTGATGGAACAGGTTGTGCACGGATTGTTGCATCCACCAATGGTCTTCTTTTGCTAATGCTGAAAACAAGATGGGAAAACCAGAACCTTTTTAATGATAGCACCTTCTATTATATATGGAATCCAATCACAAAAGAGGGTCATGCCATCCCTGATAGTTGCACTAGTAGAAATGAGTTTATTGGCTTGGCCTATGAACCATTGGCTACTCCAACTCATTACAAACTAGTAAACCTCATAGTAGATTATCTAGATAATCTCGGAGCATCCAAAAAGTTTGAGTTTAAGATATACTCCTCAAACATGGGAAAGTGGATGACTTTTGATCAAAGGCTTGTCATTCAAGGGCAAAGCTCCATGTGTTGGTGGAATGTTTTGTATACAAGAGGTATCATATATTGGAACTGTGATCCCTACATATTATGGTTTAACCTCGATAAAAATATCTCAGACTATATGTTACCACCAATAGAACAATTCAAGTTCTTTCAATATCTTGGGGTCACAGATGAAGGGATTTTGACAAACACTCAACACCTCTGCGATCTATCATTTTTTATATGGATGATGACAAAAGAGGGAGAATGGGTCAGGAGGTACCACTTAGAGAGCATGAATATTATGGACAATAGCTATTTCCTACCCCTACCATTCATGGGAGGTAATAAGTTTTATATGGAGATGACTTTAAAGGGGAAGAGAATGTTATGTAATTACCACTTGGTAACCAAAGAGATTATAGAGATCAGTGAGTTGGAGTATCATCGGTTATTGACACCTTGTCGATACACATTGTTAAATTACAACAGCATAGCCGGGATCGATAGCTTAAAATATTGAGTTCGATCAAGCTTATTTGCACTTTGTAGTTTATAAATATGCAAATATAGTAGTTTATTTCTTTTTGTTCTATTATAATTTCACCAACCTATGAAATGTATCTGACATATTGTGTTGGGTGTACATTTTGACAAGTATTGTTTTGTCTAACATTGCCTTAAATTTTATAAGCTAATAAATCAAATGTACCACCAAAATTACCATATTTCTTTTTGGAGTTTGTCCATAATATACAAGGAGATTGAACTTATGTTGACTAGCATAAGTACATAACTTAGAGACTAGATTAGAATAGATTATGTGTTAGTGGATTAGACCTATAAGGCTCGAGAATGACCCAAAGATCGTCTTCAGCAAAGAAGAAACAAAGTTGCTAGTACCCAAACATGATTAACCTTTATATAAATAGTTAATACTTTAGTACCAAGGCCATGATTGATGTGAGGAAGTATTGGGATTGACAAGTGATACCAAAAGTGAGTGTTTTAGTGGGATAAGGAATTCTAGTATAAGGAGTTCTGATGAAGAAAAAGGACTAGTAATTAGGGTTTAGTTCTTCTATAAATTTCTAATGTATCTTTAGGTTTTGGTAAGGGAAGAGCAAGATGTGAAAAATATTTTTGATGCTCCTGAGTTTTTCTCTAAAGTATTTAAAGAGGGTTTTTCTTTAGGATTTCTAGAAAGGATAAGAAAAAATTATAAATTCTTAGAATTATTTGAGAGGGTATCTAGGAAAATTTGTGCTCAAGTAAGGATAACTCAAGGGTCTTGTAATTGATTTCACATAGTGAAGAATTTGGTTTCCATGGATGTAGGTAGCAGATGTCGAATCACATTAAATCTTACGTTAACTTTCTAATATATTTTTTATTGTTGATCTCTAGTGATTTTTTCTTGTGCTCTTTAGTTTTTCTTTTCCTCCATAGCAAGTGGTATCATAATCCAAAAGATTTATGTGATCAAGATTCAATAAAGATAAGTGACATAGATTGAAAAGAGTACGAAACAAACGTATTTTCCCTTTTGGAAGCACAAAAGTGGCCAAAATACACACCAAGAGAGAGATTATTGAGATTAATAAGTAATTTATGACTCAAGAAGTTAATGTCTCTTGATGGGACAAGGAATCCTAATACAAGAAGGGATTCTCATGAAGGAATAGAACCTTGGTAATTAGGTTTAATTTTTCTATAAATATCTCATGCATCTCTAAGTTTCAATGGGAGAGAGTAAAATATGAGGAATACCTTAGTTCTCTTAGGTTTCTCTCTATAGTGTCCAGAGAGAGTACTCTTTAGGATTTCTAAAAAGAATGAGAAAAAAGTATAATTTTTTTAAAATATGTAAATTTTTTAGGAATTATTTGAGAGGGTACTTAAGAAAATTTGTGCTTGAGTATGGATAACTCAAAGGTCTTGTAATTGATTTCACATGGTAAAAGAATATAATTTTCTCTATAGATGTAAGTGAGGATTATCAAACCATATTAAATTTTATAATATGTTTTTGATATATTCTTAGTTGTTGATTTTTCTTTTAGTTGTTGATATTAAATCCAATATCCTTTTGTCTTCGAGCTTCGTGATATTATTTGTTTGTCACATTTGCCTTTGATTGAACCAAGAGCATCTCATCCAAGGTAACTAGAATGCTGCAATGGACAATGATGTCAATGAGTGCTTTATGCGTATAGACCTCATTCATCTCAATGAAACTTGTTTTTTTTTACCTTGGATTAATTAATTGGTAGATATGCTTTCTCTAAATGTAACTAGATAAGATTGGCTCCTAAGGGTAAGGAGCACCCTAAATTTATATTGATGACAAAGGGGGAGAATGTATGACTTGATGTAACTTGATGACATAATAAAAGTTTATGATATTATTATTGAGAAATCATGGATCCACATCTCATATATAGTGGAAAATTAAAACAAAATCTGATTTCCAAAATTCAAGTACTTAGTAGTTGTGTGACGATTGGTGCGTGAGAAAATTGTAAAACCGAAAATCGAAACCCACACGTATCATATGAGAAGTGTTACCTAAAGAGATTGTATATCCGTAAAATTTTCAGATCCGATTGAGATGATGAAGGAGAACTCGTGTACTCCTTTTTTTTTTACAATGATAAAGGGGGATAAAAAATTCCTAGATTGCACATCTGAAAAGGGAAGCAAAAATTACTAAGCTTGCACATCTCAAAAGAAAAGCAAAAACTTGCTAGCTTACACATCTCAAGAGAAGCAAAAATTGCTAGCTTGTAAATCTCAAGAGAAGCAAAAATTACTAGCTTGTAATCTAAAAAAGAAGCAAAAAACTTACTAGCTTACATACTTCGAAGAGAAATAAAACACTTGCACTTTTTTTCTTTTTTGTTAATGACAAAGGGAGAGAAGTATTAATGATTTAAAGTTATGCCCAAAGTTATGATGATTTGAAATTTTGATGTTTTGGAATTATGCATGTTATGATTATGATGTACCTTGATGATTTAAAATTATGCATGATGCAATGATATTTTAACTATGATTAAAATTATTTCAACTTAAATTCAATGGTTTTCACTCTTTTTGAATTTGAGTTTGCTTTATTTTATTGTCATATAGATGGGGGAGTTTAGTTAAAACTTCGTCATCAATTGGTTGTCATCATAAAAAAGGAAGAGATTGTTGAATCTCAAATTTTGATGATGAAATCGATTGATGAAGTTATGATCTAATAAGCATTTGAGTGATACAGGACTAACTTCGATCGTAGAAAGGCAAATTGATTAAAGTAGAAGAATCAAATGTTGGGTCGGAATGGATCGTATCAGAGATTGGATGTAGGGCCGGAGGATTGGTTGACGTGTCGGAAGATAGATTTTGTGACGTGAGTTCAAGCATCGGGCCAAAAGGATTGGACATTGCACCTTTTGAACCTTAGATTTTGATGATGAAACCAATTGATAGTATTTATGATTTGATCTACGTTTTGAGTGATGTAGGAAGCTTCGATCAAGAAGAGAATTGAAGCAGGAAGAATCATGTTGGGTCGGAGAAAAATATGTCAGAAGATTGGACGTCGAGCCGAAAGATCGGTCAACGTATCGGTAGAAGGCTTCGGTCCATGGGTTCGGGCATCGGGCCAAGAAAAGCAGAAATTACGCCAAGTAAATCAGAGTTGCAGAGGTCAACTAGCTGATTAGGCAATATGCTGCAAGAGAGGATGATGCGCCGAAGATTCGGACGAAGCACCGATAAACCAATGACATGACCAGACAATACTTGATTTGCCTTGTAATAATTGTCTAGATTGAAGCATGTTTTATGTGTGCAGGATTTACTACGATAGCAAGGCTTAAAGTAAAATGAAGTCCTTGAGTCAAGAACGCGATTTCATTCAATTGAAGAACTTATAGGGTCTTTGATGACCTATGAAATGACGTGCAATGCACATAAAGAACATGAGAACCACATTCCTAAGGACAGGAAGGATTTCGAACTTAGAACAAATAAAGACCACTCGAGCGTAAGCTCAAGTGATGGTGAACTTGAACTCCTCACTAAGAAATTTAAAAAGTTCATGAAACAAAAATTAAAGAACAAAAAGAATGCAACTACTTGCTATGAACGCAAGAAGAGGGAAGAACTTTGGGATGAATCGAGCTCCTCTAAAGATAAGAAGAAAATCAATAAAGGTGAGGTGACAAACTACGCCTTAACGGCTTTCGACGATGAGGTAATCAAAATGTCGTTATTTTACTATGAAATTACTTAATGTTTTTCATGAGTTATTTTTAATTTAGTTATAATTTAGTTTAGAAAAAAAATTTCTTAAAAATTGCATGTTCAATAATGTAATGAAAATGCAAAAACAATTATGCGTTCATGCTTACCTTTATAGTGATTTCAAAAATAATCATCGAAATTGCATGGTTTATAATAAACAAACAAAATGATTTTGATTAAAAATGCCTTATGAAATCATGCTTGATGTTTTAATGATGTAATAATGCAATAAAATGTTAGACTTAAATCCAATGCTTAAGATAAATCCTATGTATGCTTTTAAGAAGTATTAATGTGTATCATGTTGATTTCGGTATTGTTTCTCGATTTTGATTGAAGATGCTCTATGATTAATGAAATCATGTTTGACTTGAAGTAATAATTTGATATCATGCTTAATAAGTTTATATTTCGAAATTATGGGATAATTCTTGAGATTTATGGATTATCGATTTTTACGGTAATGAAAGTGGCTTGTTGATCTTTGTCGTAATAAATCTTGCACTTTCATGTTAAACGATGATATTTTCTCTTTCGATTTTAAACTATAATGTATGGTTTTTATTTGAAAGAAAAGAACATGTATGAAATCAATCAATAAGTTGAAGCAAAAGGAGGAAAGCATTTTTCTTGAAAACTTCCTTTTTCTCTATCTTATCGATTTTTCACTAAGAGACTAATAAAATTATTTATGCCATTTTGAATCTATTGAAAGAAATGTTGAGATTTTGATGATTTTGATGATTTGAATAAGCTTTATCTTGATTTTTTGAGATTTATAACATGAAATCTTTTATGAATCAAGATCTCTTATTTGATCTCCTATGTTTCTCTTTGCCATTTACTAAAGAGAAAAATAATTCAATTCATGATCTTGATTTTTTGATATTTGATACTTGAAATCTTTCTATGAATTAAGATCATTTTCTCCTTGTTTCTTTTTGCTATCTACTATCTAAATGAATCATGATTTTTTGGAATTATAATTTTTATGATTCATAATGAATTGAGAGATTTTATATGCATGAATTGAGATCTTGTTCTCCTACAAGATTAAATAAATTTTATCTATATTATGATCTCCTAAGAATTATTTTCGTTAATTATTTAAGAGGAGATTTGTTAAAATGAATCATGGTTTCTCTTGACTTCTCAAATTTTAAACTTGATCTTTCATTTTTGATGATTGAAATAATGATTGAAATATTGATGTAATCATGCATGTAATGATGATTTTATATTTTAGAAATATACATGATGATTTAGTATTATGCATGCAATTCTTCAACTTATGATAATGATGCATGCAATGATGAAATATTCATGATGAAAAATTATTTCGACATTCATGACTTGATTTTTCATCTTTGTTATTTATCCTTTGTCATGATTTGAAAATTGATGTAAAGGGAAAAGAATTACAAAGTTGTATTCTTTCCTTATATTTGACAATGACATAGGGAGAGCAAATTTTGCTAGAATTGCTAACTTGTAATATAAATAGAAGCAAAGAGTTGCTATCTCAAAAGAAGCAAAAATGCTATCTTGCGTATCTTAAGAAGCAAAATATGCTAACTTGCACATCTAGCAAAATTTACGAACTTGCTTATTTCAAAAAGCAAGAGTTGCTTTCTTGAACATCTCAAAATTACTAGTTTACATTGTTTAAATTGATATAAAAATTTGCTAGCTTGCATGATGTAGAACTTGCTATCTTGAACATCCTTCTTTTTGACAATGACAAAGGGGGAGATAGCTAGCTTACTAGCTAGCTTGCACAAGTCAAGAAGATGCAAAAACTTGCTTGCTTACACATCTAAAGAGAAGCAAAAATTGCAAACATACATATCACAAAAAGAGGCAAAACTTTTTAGTTTACTCATCTTAAAAGCAAAAAATTTGTTATCTCAAGAAAAGCAAACATGCTAAACTTGCACATCTTTAATTATTGCTATCTTGCATAATGATCGAATTGGAAATTATGTTTATTATGCAATGATTTAAATTTGTATCTCAAACACTTGAAAGTTACACTTCTCCTTTTTGTTGATGACAAAGGGGGAGAAGTATGATGATGTTATGCATAAGTTTATGATAACATGTTGCTTGGATTTTTGAATCCAAGAGTTTTTATTAATATGGCATATTGATAAGGGGAGTTTGTTTAAACTCCGGGAGTTAAGGTTAACTCCGTCTCAATTGGTTGTCATCATAAAAAAGGGGGAGATTGTTGAATCTCGGATTTTGATAATAAAACCAATTGATAAGTGTTTATGATTTGATCTATGTTTTAAGTGACGTAGGATGCTTCGATCAGGATAAGACAATTAAAGCAGGAAGAATCATGTTGGGCCGGAGGAAAACATGTTAGAAAATTGGACATCGAGCCGGAGGATCAGTCGACGTATCTATTGAATCTCGGATTTTGATGATGAAATCAATTGATAAGTGTTTATATTTTAATCTGCGCTTTGAGTGACGCAGGATGCTTCAATCAGAATAAAACAATTAAAGCAGAAAAAATCATGCTGTGCCAGAGGAAAACATGTCAAAAGATTGGACGTCGAGCCAGAGGATTGGTCAACGTATCGACAGAAGGCTTCGAGCCAAGAAGAGCGGATATTGCGCCAAGGATATCAGAGTTGCGGAGTCAGTTGGCCGATTGGGTAATAGGCCACAAGAAAGGATGATGCACCGAAGAATCAAACGAAGCGTCGAGGGACCAATGACATGCCGGACAACATGATTAATGCTTAGTATTAATTATCTAGATCGAAGTATGTTTTACATATGCAAAATTAACTGTGATAGCAAGGCATAAAGCAAAATGAAGTCCCAGAGTCAAGGACGCGATTTCGTTGGGAGTTCGAGAGTTCGTCGGAAGTCTAGACGTTCGTCAGAAGTTTTATCGGAACCAGAAAAGAAGTCTCAGAGCTTGCTAGAGAAGCTCGTCGGAACTTGCCAAGAAGATCGTCATGAAGTCCAGGACCTTGCCGGGAGTCCGCCAAAACATTGCCGAGAGATCGTCGGAAGTTCACTAGAAGATCGTCGGAAGCTCACCGGAAGAAACCAAGACATAGGGACTTGTTTAGCTTAGCAAATGTCTTAGGAATCATAGTTAGCACGTAATTGGGTTTTGATTTGGGCCAACCCAATTAGGGGCCAGCTAGGCCCATGTAAGGATTGTGTTAGGCCCAATGAGAGGCCCAAACAATGACCCAAGAGGAAGCATCGCCATGGCACAGTCTTCGAGATTGTGTCAAGTGGTGGTACCGCTAGTCTGGGCGGTTGTACCACCCCTGGCAGGGTGCTAGGCGGTGGTACCACACAGCATAGCCCCCCAAACGGTGGTATTGCCCAGTGCAGTGTCAGTGTGAGACTGACACTGGTGGTGGTACCGCCCAGCGCAGGTGGTGGTACCGCCCGTGCTTGGGAAACCCGGGATGAGATGTTTTTAGGCTCCAAGTTTGAATCAACTTGAAGCCTATAAATACCCCTCTCATCCCTGGTTAAAATATACAAGCACAGAGTATTCAAAAGTGAGAAAACGCTGCTGCAATCTCTTTAGAAATTCCCTCCTCCACTCTAAGTTTAGAATTCTATAAGAGAGGAGTGAGTGCTTGTAAGGGTTGTCTCCTAAACCTGTGAAAAGGAGAAGAGGGGTGTTAGAAGGAGGTTGATCTTTGCCTATTAAAGGAAGATCGATAGTGGATGTCGGTGGCCTCGACGGAAGAGGAATCAGAGGAGTCGATGTAGGTCATGACGATCGAACCACTATAAATCGGTTTGCATTTACTTTCTACTATTTATCTTAACTGCAAACTACCTTACTTGCTTTACATCAACTACACTTCCATATGCATTCAATTTAAAGATCTTTCCGAAATAATTTTCATCAAAATCAGATTTTATCGTACGAAGGTTTTTTGAACCGACGTAACTTTTACCGTTGCACAAATTCACCCCCACTCTTAGTTCTTACCCCGATCCTGACAATTGGTATCAGAGTCTCATATTTCTCATTTGGTTTAACACCCAAGAGAAATGGCTCTTTTCGGCTTTCAAGAGGGTCACTCTCTCATTGGTCCTTCCTTTTTCAATGGGATGGACTACACATATTGGAAAACTCGAATGAGAGTTTTTTTGCTTTCTTTGGATTTGAACTTATGGAATATTGTCAAATCCGATTTTAGAAGGTCTTCTCTTCCAATGAACCGTTGGAATGATTTGGAGAAGAAGATATTTTCTCTAAATGCAAAGGCTATGAATGCCTTATTTTGCACCTTGGACAAAAATGAGTTTAATCAGGTTTCTACTTACGAAACGGCTTTCGACATATGGCACACTCTCGAAATCACACACGAAGGCATGACTAGAGTTAAAGATTCTAAAATCAATCTTTTAATGCATGATTTTGAACTTTTTCATATGAAACCAAGCGAAACCGTTGTTGACATATACACCCGTTTTATGGGTCGTCAATGGTTTAAAAGCTCTTGGTAAAACTTTTTTGAATTTTGAACATGTCAACAAAGTTTTATACTCACTTTCTAAAACTTGAGACTCTAAAGTAACGGCCATATAAGATGCAAGGATTTGAATCGTTTTCCACTTGAAGAACTAATAGGGTCTTTAAAGACCTATGAAATGAGTTTTATGACATATATTGAATATGATGAACTTGAGAACCACCTTCTAAAGATCAAGAAGGATTTGACCCATCGAACAAAAGAAGACCACTTGAGCATAAGCTCAAGTGATGGTGAACTTGAACTCACTAAGAAATTTAAAAAGTTCATGAAACAAATATTAAAAAACAAAAAGAACGTAACTACTTGCTTTGAATGCAAGAAGAAGAACACAAATTGGGATGAATCGAGCTCCTCCGAAGATGAGGAGAAAATTAACAAAGGCGAGGTGGCAAACTATGCCTTAACGGCTTTCGACAATGAGATAATAAAAAAGCCTTTAGTTTATTTTGAAATTACATAATACTTCTCATGACTTATTTTTAATTTAGTTTTAATCTAATTTAAAAAAATTAAATTTTTTTTTTGAATTGCATGTTTAATGAAAATGCAAAAATAAAATTGGATCATGCTTACTTTTCTAATGATTTTAAAAATAATCATGAAAAATACATATTTTATGATAAACAAACAAAATGATTTTGATTGAAAATATGACATCATGCTTGATGAAATAATGTAATTTGAGATTATGCTCAATAAATTTATATTTCAAAATTATGCATGATGATTTTTGTGATTTATGGATTATCGATTTTTACGGTAATAAAAGTAGCTATTTCGATTTAAAAAATGATGCATATTTTGATTTGGCATAAATGAAAAAGGCATGCTTATATGAAATAGTGTAAGTGTCATGCTTGACGATTGTATACTTAATGATGCATAATGATGTAATGAAAATATTAAATGTTTTGATTCCAT